>JAPYZI010003073.1:0-34928 GCA_030523105.1 Ophioninae sp. A BG-2022a | reverse complement strand
AAGTCCGTAGCATATAAGAAGCCCACCGTAGGACCTTTTGAAATATCGTGATTTTTGAGATTCCGGGAAAGTGGCCGGGGAGGACGAAAAAAAATTTTTTTCCGCTCTTTAAGTATTAAAAGACTGTATTTGATCGGAAATTTTCCGCTGATTACGAATATGCCCGAGTTTTTGCCGAAAATACAAAATTAGACCGGGGAAATGCAAAAAACTGTTCTAGAATATTTTTTGAACATTTTGGTCGATAATATTTTGAGTTCTGGTGGTACTTTTCACCGCTTCAGAGGTTTATGCTCGGAAAATTTGTGAAAGTGCAATACGATGGATCGTAGCTCGCAATTTCTCCCATGGCAACCACAATCTGCGCTATTTTTTTGAAAATTTTGGTAAATGCCGAGCATGTTTCTCTTAAAGCAAGTGTCCTGCATACACACAATAAATTCCATTCCAAGCGGTTGAACAGTATGGGAGAAATTGGATTTTAAAATTTCGATGTGGCTAGGAACGCGTTCGTCATTCCCTTAATTGAAGGGAGAGAAAAGTTTTTTGCTTTTTTATAAACTTTGTATCTATATTCCTGGATTTAAAAAACTTTATTTATATTTAATTAATTTATTTATTTATATTCACCGTATATTATTTTTGATATTTATTTATTTTTAATCTTTCATTTTAATTTACTCATCATTCATTATATTATTGTTCTTTTTTAGTAACTATTAATTAAATATCAAGTGTTGCAATTGATTATTTATTTATATTTATAAAAATGGTATCATCTGACTGTTTACGTTAATATTTTTCGTTTCGTTTTTCGTTTACCCAAAATGAATGAAAATTTCTGTTCGAGTCGTTTTACGATAAAATAAATAATATTGAAAACGTTAGAAAAAGTAAACGTTATAATATTTGTTTAATAGAGAATGAAGATTCATAGAGGAACAAGTTACGTGAGTTAACTCGATTCAAACGTGGCGAGGCCATTTCTCTCGAGAAACGCAATTCTGACGCGATCTTTCCAAGCTTGGCACCATCTATATCCATATCCCTATTCACGCGTTCCACTTTTCGACTACACGACTGTATGAAAAGTCTTGGCGAAGTTGGATCTTGCCCCGTTCAATATGGAGGATCTTCCATAGGAGGGAAGGGTAGTTCTAGTCGTATATGAACACTCTCTTTCTCTCTCTCTTCTTATCAAGTCGTTGATAAGGAAGAAGGAACTTGCAGCAGCTTCCATTCTCTTCTTCATCTACCCCCCCCCCCCTCTTTTCTCTCTCTATTCCTCTCGCTCTCTTCGTGCTTCGCTCCATTGCTTTTTAAGCTGCGGATGCATATGAACAAGGCCCTTAAGCTGGTGTGCCCGAAGTGCCCAAATATTACACGAAACACGTGATGGCAACACGAGTCTGACGAGTAGGGGTTGAAAAGTCTTGGACGGAGTTCACCAGCGAGTTAAATGTAAGAGACAGAGAGGATTTAGAAGTTCATTGGTTGGAGGACCCAAACGCCAGAGAGTCATCATAGGATGGGCAATCAAGCCAGGTTTCTGGTAACAGGGTGGTGTATAGGTACCTGTATTCGCAGGTGACGATACACGTGACGAAAACTGACGGATCATTCCTCTTAAAAATAATAATTTTGAAAGTCTTTTAAAAAACTTTATTGATCGAGAAAGCCTCGAATGAGCTATTAAAGGACCGGTGGCAATCCCGATCACGATTGCCACAAGAAGATTCTTCGACTAAATCGCCCAATTATAAACAATTATAAACAATTATAGAATAAACAATTAAGTGGGATCTTAATTGTTAAACTCGATTATTCGATGATAGGTAAAGATAGGATTCAATATGTATTTTCGGATAATAAAAATGCAGAATTTTGAGCCTTCTGATCAATCGAAGTTCGGGTTTTCTAACTGACCTCTTTTTTTTACATTTTTATGGTTATTAATTTTCGTTGAATACTAAGCAAACGTTATTTATTTGTAAGCAGAGAAGTGTATCCATTGAAAGCGATAATATACAGGGTGACAATGGTTACCACGAGGCGTCATTGAGACAACCTTGAAGGCCCTCCTTATTCTTCCTCCAATAGCCCTCAGCAGCAAACTGTAAGCGGTCATTGAGAGCTCGTACGAAGAAACCTCGTTAGGATCCTAATAAAGTTGAAGAAACGCCACATGGGTAACTCCAATTTCCACACGGGTACTGGAACATCCTAATCAAACTGGATCTCGACCGTTGAAGTTCGTGTGATAACGACCAAAGGATAATGCGTCACGTTTCAGGGAAAAAAATAAATAAAAAAAAAAAGGTTAGACTTCACAAGTTATGAACTGACAAAGTGAATCCAGCAGGAGACCCATCCGCAAAAAAAGCGTTGACAATAAGGAGAAGGACGAAAGCGTTATGTCTGTTAACCGGCGTCGTCCGTTGTCATCAATTCTCATTTAGTTTTTCTTGGTTCCATGTGTTAACAGTCATCAAGCTGGTTATCCTCGTCGCTGAGAGATCTTTCTACCTGCGCGTACGTACGTGTTGGTCCACTTTGAAGAAGGACCGAGGAAGTAAAAAGATCGGTAAGTGGAAAGGTTGGAAGGAGGAACTGTGGGGATAGTAGGTATCTCAGTGAAGCCTGTAGTCCGTGGTTCAAACATCGGTTCAAACCGCCCCCCCCCTCCCCGACCTTCTCCTCGTGCAGTCCTTTTCAGCTCACCCTACCCAGACCTTCCAATCCTCCACCATCTCGGTCTCTCCTCCACTTCCAACGAACACCGCAACTACATCGATCCACATTCCATACTTTAACCCCTTTACCACTTTGCCCGGCGCGCGTCACGTCCCGTTCCTTCGATCCTTACTGTAGACCTAGACCATCGGGAACCTCGCCACCAACCTGGGCCATTCTCTCACGTCTTCTCCTCATCTTGTTCGCCATCTTTCCTTGCCCCTGCTCCACCTCTCTTCATCTATCTCCCGGACCAACCATCTTCCTCATTCTTCGCTCCGTTACGCGTTTCCTCTCTCTCTCTCTCTCTCTCTCTTTCACCCTGTCTGACTGGGCTCCCTGCTCGTACATCAGAATCTCCGACAAGAGAGCCGCAGGCGTCGCAAGATATTTGCCTTTCAGGAATCCCACGTTGTCGTGCACCCTCTTCGTCTTCTTCGTCTTATACAACCCCACCCTCCGCCACTCCCACTTCTCCCATTATCCTGTTTCGTGTACAGCGCGGTACCCAATGGTCGTTCCGTGTCCAATGAACCGCACGTAATCATAGAAAACAGGCTGCCGGCTGGGGGGGCTTCGAGTGGCGCATCAAAGATCCGGACGTTGATGGAAATGCCGATCGTCAAACTTTGACCGTATATCCCGATGCTTCCAGACGTTGGCTCGATCGCTACTTCGACTAGACTGTTCCTCCGGCTCGACGAGCGAGTTCTTGGGACTATCCTTGGGTATCTGCCGGGAATAAAGGCATCTGCTTGGAATATCCCTAAACTGACTACGTTCATTCCTAACTTGATGAATTTCTGTTATGATACGGAATTATTATGGTGGTTCACGTTTAGGCGAGCTTGGGATCGTCCTCTTTGCGGATTATGGCTTTTGACTGCGTTTCGTGGATTACCTTTGGATTTGGACGAGACAACGTTTAATTGGAATTTTCACTCAACGGTTAATCTAGGTTTGTTTGGGGTTTAATAGCGGTTTACCCTCATTTGTGCTTTCTTGCGGTACTATTGGAGTTTCCTTTGGCTAAAGTTTGTTTGGTGACCTGCTGGATCTTCTTTGGTGTCCAATTGGAGTAATGGGGTTTCGTACCATTCAGGTTTTCATTGAATATACAATCGGGATTTCCTTTCATTAGAGTTTTTTTCGGGGTCCCAGTCGGGTTTCGTCTCATTGGAGTTTGTTTGAAATACACTTGGGCTTTTTTGGAGTTCAATTAGGATTTCGTCTCTTTAGAATGGCTTTATTAAATGTGACGATCTCTGGGCAAGGGGTGCACATTTTAGACTATCGTTTCATGAATGTCCCTCCAGATCTGGATAAGACAAAGGCCAATTGGTCTCCTCTCGAGATTTATTTGCAGTTGACGATACCTCGTGACATTGGTGATCCATTAGGGTTCAACGAGTCCTCGCAGTTTTTTCTGTCCTCTAAATCACACCCGCGTGGTCGCCATTCAATGATGTTCCTTTTTTTCTTTCATTTTTTTTATTTTCGTGATGGAACGTACCAGCTTGCAGTTTTTTTCGGATGAGGGATGATTGATTAATTCGTGATATTGGACTGACTGATTCCACGAGGAAGCGTTCGTGCATCCGGAAGTTGTGCGTTAAACTTTCAACGAGGTACCCTCGTCTCGCCACAGGAGTTTCCTTCCGCTTTCACTGTCCCCTCTTCCTCCTCATCCCCTCCCCGCCCCTCGCCCTCTCGCCCTCGTTCCCTTCCTCGTTTTCTCGTGCCTCCACGTCCCACCGTGATACGCTACTAGAGTTTCGATTCTTCAGAATTCGATATGTTCCACAGCGAAGATCCCTGCCCTAAGAATACGACAGAATTATTCCGATGATCCGGAAAAATCGAGAATTTCCTATTTCGAAATACTTTTTCGAGGATTCGTGCAATCTCGAATACCGTGATCTCGAATCCCCCTTTTTTGTTTGTTAATACCGAAAATGAACGAAACAAAATTGTTGTTACGAATTGTGATTGACATTGGATAATTAATTTGAATTGATACTGATTATTTACGTGCTAATACAACACAATTGTTACGTTTATAAATTAAAAAAATTCGGCTCTTCTCAAAATACTCTCATTAAAGCAAATGATCGATTCTTTCGATCGGATTTTTTAGATCTCAAGTTTATGCTGGCGTCAATACGATGTGACTCGCAATTCGATTACTGTTACGAAGACTTGTCAAATTGTACAAGCGTGAACTATTAATAGTGAACTATTACGAACTATTAATTATTATTGAACTGTTAAGTTATCAATTATTAATAATTGTTCAGCTGGTAAATTATCAATTATTTAATAATTAGTATACTAATAGATTAATAGAATTTACGATTCAGTTAATCAGCGAGAATCGTTGATTATTATCAATCAAGGAGTGCTCAGTATTTATTAATTAAATCATCAGCAGTCAATATCGGTACGAAATTCAACTAAAATTACCAAGATTCAAAATTAAATGATCAAAAGTCATACTTTTCAGGATATCGTTGCAAATGAAATCATCAAACCCAAACAAACCCAAACAGACATTTCTCGGTTGAAGAAACGAGCTTAAAGTTCAGATGGCCTTCACCAACGTGGACCAACAATATTTTGCGTTACTCGAAATTCAAAATTTTATCAATCGCTTAAACCCACGTTCCGATATATCCATCGATCGTGGTTCCAATTGTCGCCGGGGGTGGATCAAACTTTTCGAAAGAATAACGCATTGACCCAAATGCGGGGAGCAGGGGTAGCGACGGGGCGAAACGAGGATGAGATAAAAGGAGGAAAAAGGTGAGGTGGAAGGTGGTGAGGTTCTTTTCGGTTTGAGATTCCGTATACCATCAGCGTTCTACGAGTATAGCGATGTATTATATACCTTATACTTCATTCATCTCATATCTATGAAAGTTTATAACTCAGTACACTCTTCTCCCTCTCTCTCTCTCTCTCTCTCTTTCTTACCTGCTCTCTTACTATCACTTCGACGTTCCTCAAGTTCTTCGCGTGTATCCTTCTCCACTTTATTCCCTCTCCGCGTCATCACCCGAATGAAATTCCAAAATAAAAGTGAATATAAAGCCACTCGAACATACGGATATCCTCGCTTCATCCCTCTCACCCGGCGAATTCACTTTTTTTACTCTCTTCTCTCTTTCTCTCCCTTCGCTCTCACGTACCCTTTTTTTTCCCTCTTTTCAACAAAACAGCCTTTTTTCTCTTTATCTTCGTCATTGGTGGTAATCCAGCCCTTATTTACTTCCCTTCGTTTTACCTCCTTTTTCCTCCCTCTCTAAAGCTTTCTCCCTCCCTTTTATTACCGTCTTTAAACTTTCAAGTTTAGTTCTTAGTTGTATTTATTAACGCTTAGCTTTAAGTTTCTTTTATTTATTTACTTACGCTTGGCTTTAAGTTTCTTTTATTTATTTACTTACGCTTAGCTTTAGCTTTTTCTTAAGTTTGTGTATCTCTGCTTCATTATTGTAAGGTACCTCATCAATGTAAGGCCCACCGTGTTTTTAAGAACTAAAAACAAACTATGAATGCTCGAATAAAACAAACATGTTTATTTAATCATTTATTCAATAATCAACGTATTAATAATAATTTTGGTTCAGAAAACAATGTTCACTATTAACTATGCTGTTTACAAAAAAAAAACGTCTTCCGAGCCTTATTCAGACCACTGTTCCTAATAAGGCCATACTCGTTGTAAATTCGTCAAATAAAAAATTAAAAAATATATTATTTTCAATTTTTAACTTAAATTTTGATAACACCATGTATAGTGCTGATAAACCACTACATATAGAATAAAAATTCACTAAGTAATATTGAAAACATTTTTTATTTTCGAAAGTTCTCGTACATCGAAATTTAATAAAAGCTTATCCGCGATCTCACGCTGCCTCCTATCGACTGCCAATTTGTTTGGGTTCGCGACAGTGCGGCTGTTGATATGGCAATCGCGGTCATTCAAAGTTAGACACTCGGCGATCAGAGATCAATCCGTTTGACTTTGTAGTTTTGGATTACGAATTGTGACTCTGTAGTTTTGGATTACGAATTTAAAACGTGGGCTTTATTCGACACTGGGCGTTACATGGATCAGGTACCTTGATTACCATTTGACTTTTGTACCGTTCTCGCGGCATAGCGTGGAATGGCGTATTAAAATAATCAAATCAATTAAAATAAAATCAAATGAAATCCTTTTTCTCGCTTGTTCCTCTTTAGCCATTTCTTTTATCCTCTTTCCCTCTGTTTTTCAACTATCAGCCCTTTCTTCTTTCACGTTCCTTTTGTCACGTGACCTCCTCCACTCCTTTCTGAAGATCCCTTTTCTCCCTTGATCCTCCTCAAGCCTCTCTTCCCCTTTTCAACCCTTTCCCTCTTTAGCCCTTTTTCTCGAATCTCTCTTTTCTTCAACTTTACCTTTTTTTTTCCCTCATCTCCTCTCTGAGAGTTTCTTCTCTCTAACCTCAATCTCTCACCCTCTCACCTCGAACTACGTAATCCCGCGTGTGTTGATACTTCAGCGGACCGAGACCCGATCAAACTTTATTGTCTCGACATTCCACGATGCACTTCATCGCACTCTCGCCTTCCCTCTTTCTTTCTCATCCTCATCCTCCTTTTGCTTTCCTCTTTGTTCTTCTTTTTTTTTCATCCTTCAACCCGAATAGACCCCGTGAGTGACTTATAGCGCGACACTATCTCTCCGGCTACGCGCGAGTCGGGAAAATTGTCTGTGATCCTGATACGTCGTCCTCGCGCGTCCTGCTCGCGGATATCGATTCCACCCGAGCAGCAAATTGTCGAGAGAATTACTGGACGAAACGAACGCTCGGGAAATATCGTATCGCGCCTCTTGAAACGTCCCGTGAAAAGAGGGGAGAAGGGAAAAGAGAGAGATTGATTAATTTATTGATTGATCATTTTATTTATTTCTTAGTCAACTATGGGGCAATAACACAAGAAATTATCCATCTTGAAAATTTACAAACCAAAACGATTAAGAAATTCTACATTTGGAAAATAAAAAAACCAAAACGTTTAAGAAATTCTCCATTTTGAAAATTAACAACCCAAAGAGATTACGAAATTTTCCATTTTGAAAATTAACAACTCAAAGAGATTACGAAAATCTCCATTTGAAAAATAAAAAAACCAAAACGTTTAAGAAATTCTCCATTTTGAAAATTATCAACCCAAAGAAATTGCGAAATTCTTCATTTTGAAAATAAAAAAACCAAAACGTTTAAGAAATTCTCCAGTTTGAAAATTAACAACCCAAAGAGATTACGAAATTCTCCATTTTTAAAATTATCCACTCAAAGAGATTACGAAAATCTCCATTTGGAAAATAAAAAAACCAAAAAGTTTAGGAAATTCGTCATTTTGAAAATTAAAAAACCAAAAAAGAAACATCGTTCATAATAACATGAGAATATCAAATAAAAAGCACACTCACACTCTCCAGATATCAGTAAAAATTAAATAAAGATCATTGAAATCATTCAAAAGAGAGAAAGAGAGGCAAAGAGAGGAAAAGAGAGGGGCGGAGGGGGAAGACGGATAGATCGGAATATATCGATGTGAAATGAAGTCAGCAAAGAGAAGAAATCACAATTACCGAAACGCCTCAGAACCCCCTATTCGTTCGCTCAACCCTATTTTTCGCTCCCCCCCCGCCCCCCCCCCCCCCCCCCCCCCCCCGCCGCGAGATTGCGTAATCTCGTTTCGACGTTGACGCTCGACTCGGGGTTTTCTTCGTCGAACGGCGCTCGATCGCGCGCGCCTCGGACGCCTCGCGAAGAAACCCGAGCCTCGGTTCAACGTCGCGGATGCGTCACCGATGCGTCACCTCGGCGATCTCGCGACGAGACTCGCCAATTTTCGGCACTCCGATCTCACCGGAGAGAGAGAGAGAGAGATTCGGAGGACCGTCGGCGAACGTTCGAGGGTCGCCGCCGCCGCCGACTCCCCGGCGACCGGACGCGGAAGCGCGCGCCTCTCCGACGAGGAACGCACCGAGGCTCGTCGAACGGGGGGGGGGGGGGGCGTCGCTGAACCCCGACGCGGCAAAAGTTTCGAAAACGCGAGGCGCTTTTCGATATCGGGTGCCGAAGCGAATCCTCGTTCCAATCGTACGACGCGGTTCGTCGGCACCGTACCGCGTCGTTGTCGAAATTTAAGTTTACGATTGAGGATCGCGCGTACGTTCGATCGCCTCCGGAGAGAGTCGCGACGCGCGCGAGCTCGTTCAGAAACGGTGCTCCGAAAAAGGCCCGGGATACGTTTTTTATTAAAAAAGCTCGCGATTAAGGGTGAACGTTGTTTTTTTTTTTTTTGAACGAAAATGGCCGATCGACCCGTCGATCGTCGGGCGAACGATCGCGCGCGAATTTTGGTTCGGCTCGGACGTTGGTGGTTTTTCGTCGGTACTCGAGAGGAAGGAAGGAGGGTCGCCGCCTCGGACGGGTCGGGTGGAGGATCGGTTCGAGGAGAGACTCGATTCTGGAAATCGGCCGGGGAGTTCGGGAGGAGCGGATCGCGGATCGCGGCTCCTGGATACGAGGAGCGTCTCGAACCGTCGGCCCCGAGTCGCGAGGCCGAACAAATTCGGCAGGATTCGTTCGAGGTCGAGAGAAAACGCGGCCGCGGGCGAGTTCGAGCGTCGACGAGTCGCGACGTCGGAGAGCAGCGAGGAGAGGAGAGAGGCGACTCGGGGGACGAGGGTCCTCCGAGTTCGGTCGGGCGGGGTCCCCCCGTTCGAGCCCGGCAGGCCCGGGAACCGAGCGCCGACCGATTCTTTCGAGAGCGCCCCTCGAGGCTCGTCGTTCGAGAGGTCCGACGTACGCGCGTTTCCGTGTGGACGCGCGCGCGCGCGGCCTACGCGAAACGGATCGTCGAGCGTACAGGACGAACCGGGAAACCACGCCCCGAACGCGAGACCCGGGCCAATGGGATCGAGAGGTCGCGACGTCCGCCTCCACCGATAGGATTACCCTCTGACGCGCTCTTTCGCCCGTCAATCGTTTCCCCGACCCTCCGAAACAGGACTCTTCTCGCTCTCCTCCTCCTCCTCCTCCTCCTCCTCCTCCGTGACGCGAGGAAGCGCGCTCTCGCCTCGCTCTCGCCTCGCTCTCGCCTCGCTCTCGCCTCGCTCTCGCCTCGCTCTCGCCTCGCTCTCGCCTCGCTCTCGCGTCTCGCTCCGCCGAAAGCGCCGATCCAACGATCGATCCTGTCGGACCGAGCGTTCGAGTTCCAAGGAGGAGAAGACGCGCGGGCGCTCGAGGCTCTTCCTTCTTCGCGAGCTCGGGAGAACGCTCGTGAAAACGCTCGTGAAAACGCTCGTGAAAAATGGAAAGGGCGCGTTTCCTCCGGGCCGAGGAACGCGTTCTCGGTGCCGTCGCATCGTCGTCGCATCGCCGTCGCTGCTGCTGTTTCGCGGATCCCTTCGAGTCTCGCGACCGAGCGCGCACCCTCGGTTATCCACCTCCGGTCCGACGCGACGGGTTCGACCCGCCCGAGGGTAAGGAAGGTATCCCTCGAGAAGCGCGCGTTTCGCCCGCCGCTCTCCGTTGTCGCTCCCGCTCGTAGGCCTCGCGTTATCGAGTTCCGATAGAATCGCGGCTGGTCGAAAAGGTAGGAAACAGCGGTGCCGCGCTCGGAGCTCCATTTTTTTCGTTTTTCCCGCCTTCGAACGATCCGCGACGCGGAACGGGGAACGGAACGCTCGCGTCGTTTCGTTCCTCGCGTGGATCGAGGATTCGCACGGAATTGTCGGAATTCCCGGGTGAAAACGGCCCGTACGTCCGCGGATCGAGCGCGTCCCCTCCTCCGATCGTCCACCCCCGCGAGCGATTTCTTTCCATCTCGGTCGAGAAGTTTCGCGGCGCGTCCCGAGTCGTTCGACGCGTCGGCCCGCGCCTCCGTCCCATAAATACGAGGGTGAACGACGATCGCGGAAGAATCGCGATCTCTCGCCTCGCGCGCGCCTGTCCGCGAACCGCGGAGGGCCGCGATCGTACGATCGCGCGACCGGTGTCCTCGCTCCTCGCGTCCCTCTCGAGGACCCAAAAATCCCAACTCTCGTACGAAACGATCGCTCGAGTTTGGTTACTCCGGAGCGACGCTTCTCGCGGGAAGGGACCGGCGCGCCGCTCGAGCCCGGCGCCCCCTTTTCGACGCTGCGTTCGCCGTCCTCGCGAACGTCGGTCGAGCGGCGCGAGCGAGTCCGTACTCTCGTCGAGACGGGAGCTGGAAGAAACGATACGTACGGGTTCGCCGCGCGGAACCCGTATTTACGTTTTTTACGCGGAAAGATTTACCGAATAAATTTTGGGAGCGCGTCGATTCGGCGGAACCGCGCGCGGCGGGACGCGTTCGCCGTACCGCGCGAGTACTCCCGCGAGTGGCTCGTTTCTTTCGAAAAACCCAACCAAGACCCGGGTACTCTCGAATCGTCTCGCGGACGGAATCGACGAACGATCGACCGATTCCCACCCTCGCGGACGATGCTCCGCGACTCAACCGTGAAGAAGGTACGACGCGTCGCGAGAATCAACGTCCGATAGTCGGCGAGAGAGAGAGAGAGAGAGAGAGAGAGAGAGAGAAATATATACGTATATACGGGTGGGAATCGAAGAAGGAAGCTTCGCCGTTGAAACGAGAGACAGAGGCGGGAGAGGCGTCGCTCGCTCCGGGTTTCCGGAAGGCGCGTGTTTCATCGACGAGCGCGACGAACGCTGCTCGACGAAACGCGGAACTTGATTCGAGTGTGTTTCGAAAGCGACAACACACGTATAAAACGTACGCGCGAAAGAAAAGAGGCGGCGATACCGCGCGACGAAGAGTTCCCCGAGTTATCGTCCGTCCGGTGAAAGTGTTTTTCTTTTTCGTCTTCGAACGCCGGGACGAAAATATCGTCGCCTCGCGTCGGAACGGAAGAACCGCTCGTTTTCGCGACGTTGTTCCTTGTTTGCGCGGTGAGACGGAAAGATCCGATTCCGCTCGTATCTCTCGTCGTTGCTCGCGTCGGAACGGCGCACCCGAACGTTTCCAACCTTTGTTTACTATTTATTCGGGGATACCGTAACGATCGAAGAATCAACGATCATCGATGAATAATTCAACGAGATCGCAAAATCGAGTAAAACGCGAATCGCGAGTCGATTTTTACGCGTCTTTCGAGTATTTCCTCGACGTCGTCTGTTTTTCGCACCTGCCTCGATCGAGGAAAACAATCGGAAGACGAAAATATTGATTCGCGCGTCGAAACGCACCGTTGACGGTCTCACGGATCGACGAGGGGAAAAGTTTTTAGGGACCGCTCGCGCGCGAACGGTGCGCGAGCGTTCGGTCGACGACCGGGCCGCGTCCCTCCTCCTCCTCCTCCTCCTCCTCCGTCGTCGGTTCGCGACCCGGCGAATACCCGTTTCGGGGAAAAATTTCGCTCCAACGATCGCAACGCCGAATCGTTCCGTCGCGTTCTCGCGCGTTTCCCGCCGATATCGTCCCTCCTCGAACGAATCGTATCGTCCCTCGGGGCGCTCGAGACCGCGTTCGCGCGATCGTTCGGCGAGGTTTTCTTCGATTCGCGGACGCGACGGTGAACGTCGAGCCCGGTCGTCGTCCAGTCGCGAGCGTACGCCGCTCGGTGCCTCCGATTCGAACGGTGCCTCCCACGGACCGCCGACGGACCGCGACGACCGTTCGGGCGAATCGAGACGCGAGTCGCTCCGAAATTAACACCGAGCGGATCGATTCGGGTCCGAACCGCGCGTTCGCCCGAGCGAACCCGGCGAAATCGCGCCTCCGCGTTCATAAATTTTCCACTCGAATCGAGCGCTCTCGAGGAGTGTTTGCACGGTCAATATTTACTCGGAATCGGCGTCGCTCGCGAGGGATCTCTCGGGCGCCGCGCAACGTTCGGCGGGAGGCTCTCGAGAGCCCCGCGACGCGCGTTCCTTCGAATCGCGTTCTTCGGCCCTCGATCGGCGCGAGTCTCGTCCACCGTCGGACCGCGTTGCTCGAACCGATCGACCCCGCGGCTGGTACCGAACCTGCGTTTTTCCTCTCGCCCGATCTCCTCTCGTTCCCCGCTTCGTTCGAACGAACCGTTCTCGCGAACGCGAGTCTCCTCGATCGACGATCGCTGGACGGTTCCTTCGCTGTTCCCCGAGTTTCTCAACGAGGGCACGATCGGTGCGCGTCTCTTCGCGTTGAGACTTCCGCGACGCTCTTTTGAAAAATAGAAAAAATACGGTTCGACGGGTCCCGCACCGAGAGCGCGGTGAAACGCGCGTGCCGTCGAAGCGACGCCGCGGACTGGAAAAACCACCGGACGTCCGATTCCGATGCAACGTCGGTCCGTGCCCACCGGGGTAACGCGCCCTCGAATTTCCAAGTTCGAGCCGCGAGCTCTCGTCGAGTCGCGCGGTTCGCGGGAGGAATCGTCCTCCCTGACGAGCGATCGACAGTTCGTACCCGCTCTCGGCGCGATCGGGCGTGATCCTTCCTCCGATCGAGAGTCGTTGTCATTTTTGGAAGACCTCGCAACGATTACCGTCGGCGTCGGTTCGCGTCGGCGTTATTTGTCGTTGAGAAACGCCCGAGCAACATCGATCGATACGAGTTTGTCGAAAAATTGGCGATCGCGACGTCCTCGAGTCCAAATATTCGACAAACGTTCATCGGTGGCGTCGAGACGACGAGAGCGAGACGCATCGAACAACACGGGAGAAACGATGACCCGTCCAAAGTTTATTTCAGTCCTCGCAGCGCTATCCTCCGCAATTGTATTTACACTTAACGAATATGAAATAAGTTATCGTTGATTCTATTTACAACCTTAAATCTTAGGAGGCGAGGGGCCCGAGCTCGCGCTCGGTCGGAGCGTACGAAGGAGGAGGAACGTTCCTCTCGAACTTGTCGCTGGAGCTGAAAAAAGAGGGGCGTTCCAATTGTTTTGTGAATTAAAATTATCGAGAATCCAAAAATGCCGACCGAGAGCCGAAAATCTCTGTTCTTCGACGCGACGGTGAATACCCGAGCGTTCCGGTACGTTAAATTTTCCATCGGTTATTTCTACTCGTCGATCGACCGATCCCCGCGAGAACTTTGAAAAAGATACGATATTTTATTTCGCTCGTACTCGAGTAATCGAGCGCGCGCTCGATTACTCGAGTACGAGCTTACCACTGATCGCGATCGCGATAAAATATTTCGCGCGTTATTTTTCACGTCTCGAGAAAGCACGAGAGAGCGAGAGAGAGAGAGAGAGAGAGGGAATTCCTCAAGTTTCCACAACGGTCGTGCGGTTGCCGCTGTCGTGATTTTTATACGCCGAGAAGAAAGCGAGAGCTTTCATCAGCTGATAACTCTTGCTTATGGGTATGTTGCTGTCGTAGAGACTCTTCGATGATTTGCAATCCACGTAGAACCACCAGTTGCACTTTAGGATCGTCTGGTCGAACAGAGTCGATTCCGGACAGAGGAAGCTCTTCATTATCAAGCCTTCGTCCGTTAGAGCGCACACGTGAAAGACCTGTGGAAAGAGAGAGAAACGACGCGACGATAGTAATGAGAGAACGGTTTGAATCATCGGCGGTCGGTAATCTAGCGGCGAGGCGGTCGGCGCGGCCCGCTCGATTCGGCCGGTACGGTGGAAACGCGATCTCGGATAGCCACGGATTTCCGAAACGACTCTCGAGCGCGAGCGGGGCTGCCCTCGCGAACGTCCCGATCGCGAATAAGAAAAAAAAGTGGGTGCTCGTCGTTTAAAAACGGAGAGTGAAATCGTTCCCCGAGCGCGCGTTACCATGCAGCCAAGGTCCTCGTCGGCGTACAGCCCAGGAAAATGCTTCTGATCGCCGCAATAAAAGCTCGTGTCCGGCAGATCGACTCGGCTCGCAAAATTATCGTCAAAGTTCTTGTCGTATCCGTTCGGGTAGTATTCTCGGGGAGCGTTCATAACTTTCGTTATTCCAGCGGTGTTGTAGCTGAAAGAACGAAAAAACGATGTCGCTTTTTTGGGATTTTCGGAAAGACCGTCGGCTCGGGCCCGAACTCTCCTCCGATCGCCGGGCCCTCTCGAGCGGCCGAAAATTCGGTCGTTCGCGGTATTCGCGAAGCTCGAACCGGCCCTTTCGACCGTACCGATCGCGCTCGGACGGCTCGGACAACGGCGAACGATCGAGTCCGAGAGCAAGGTTGCTTACGTCTTGAAAGGAGTCCGCGCGGTCGTGGAGGTCGTCGTCGATCTTTCCCGCTGTTTCTCCATCAGTTGCCGCTGCCTCAAGAGAATCGCGGCTTCGAGGGCCTCCAGGGTTATGTTGCTCGCGTCCGCGAGCGCCTTCAGCGAAGTTTCCATTCCCCGAATGGGCGCCGATGACGGCAAGTCGGACACGAGCGGCCGTTTCTCGTTGAGCCCGGACACGGAATTCGACGGTTCGCCGGAACCGGTCGGATCGAACGACTGCAGGGTCATCTCGTTGACGGAAGCGGCGGCTTCCTCCCCGGGAATCGCGAGCTGAAAGGAGCGTCGCGACGCGTCGTTGAAATTTTGAAAGCGGCGCGCCTCGACGCGAGGCGGATCGAATCGTCCGGGATGATTTTATCCGCCGCTGGATCGCGTCGCGATCGACGAACGAGGGAACGTTTGCCGATTCTTACAGGCGCGTACTCGTCCTTGGAAACTTCGTTGAGCGAATCCTCGAGCAACGTCGGATCGTTGTTGGTCGTCCCGTCCGTGAGCAGTGCCGAGAACGGTGGCGCAGCGACGAACTCGGGTAAACCGCTGTTCGAGGCCGCTACTGGTTTGCGTCGAGCAATCGAGTCGATACTGGAGGAAACCGCGTTCGGCGTCGCGTGCGAATAAACCGGTGATTCCGCGGTTGCGCCGCTACTCGAGGCGGGTATCTGTGGCGAGAAGACGAGTGAATCGGAGAGTGATCGAAAACCGGTCCCGTCGAACGTGTTGCAAAAGCCAGAAATTCGGGACGATAAATCGAATCTTTTGCCAAAGTCGACGCTTCGAATTCAGCGATTTCTGTTATTCGTTGGAAAGGAGCGAACCTCGGACGCGGCGCCTGAAAAGCGCCGCGACCTCGCTTCCTCTCTGCGGATTTCGAGGCCCGCGATCGGCAACGGGATCAAGAGACGAACGCCCGACCAACCTGAACCCTCTTCGTTTGCAGGGCAACGACCGACGGCTGAGCGTTTTCCGGCTGGCCGAACTTCTCGATCAGCTGTTGCCTGGTCGCCTCCTGCTGCCGAAGACGCTGCTCCTTCAATACTCGAAGGGCAAAAGCTTCCTGTTGCGCGCGTCGTACCTGCTTCGGCGCCGTCGATCCCTGGACCTTTGTCGTCCCGACGCGCGATTGCGGCTGTTGTCCAGGCTGAGGCCGCGACCGCTGCTTCTGAGCGTGAGCCTGCTGCTGCTGCTGCTGCTGCTGCTGCTGCTGCTGCCGCTGCCGCTCGCGCATCGAAGCCTCGCGCAGCTGCGGCGACTCGAAGGACGGCGCCGGGACGGTCCTCGGGGCGGTCGAGTTCTGCCGCACGACCGTCAGTCTCTGATGTTCCGGTCGCTGTCCCATCGGCCGCGGAGCACCGGGCGGCAGAGGCTTGAACGGCGGCACCGTCCCCGTTTGTCGCGTCGCTTGACCGACTCCGCGATTTCCGTCGTCCCGCTTCAGCGTCGCCTTGGATTCGTCCGCGAACGTCAGGATCGCGACAACCGAGACAAACGTACGGTGAGAACCCGACTCGGTACGCGATTCCCCGTTTTCCCATCCCCCCCGCGACGTTAATCGCGGCGTCCCGTCGCTACCGTTCGACGACCCTCGAATATCCTCGGAAACGCCTCTACCCCGGGTACAAACTCGATCCTACCGACCGCGCGGATCGCGTAGATTTCGACGATTCGTCGAGCGGTGCGCGCGCGCGACGATCGAAATATTATTTTTTACCGATTTCTCGATCGCGAGGTGGATTCGAAGAGTCGACGTCGGCGAAAACGTTTTCAACGGGCGACAGCGATCAACGTCGCGTCGTTAAATTTTCGGTACAGCCTCGTCCCGAGCCCGAGCTACTTCGGGGCGCGCGATCGCGCGCGAACCTCCGATCCGCGCTTCGTCCCTCGTCACTGGCTCGCGTCAGTCTCGATCGAGGGTTAGCGCGGGTTTGCGCGAATCGCGTCCTTCGAGGATATCGTCCTTGAAAAGCGTACGGAAGGACGGGCCGGTGCGGTTCCCGGTATCGTCGCGACGCGCCGCGTCCCGGATCGGCTCCGCGGTGGGTGTCGAGAGACGAATCGAACGCGAGGTCGAATTCACTGTTTCTCGCGTTGCGTTCGAGTCCGGTGCGAAACGGTAAAAAACCGCAACGACTCTTTCACAACGAGACGACCGTTATCGCAGAAACGATTACGAGTTCGCGGGACGAAACGGCGTTCGCGACTCGAAAAAAACGCGACTCGTTCCGAGCGTCGAACACCGTTACATCCGAGATACTCGAGCGGGATTCTTCGCCTCGGAGATTTTTCGCGCTGCGAAACGAAAGTAGCCCGATAGCCTTGCGAGGCGTGCGCGCGCGGAGGTACGCGCTCTCGGCGAGCGTGGCGCGACGATTCTCGTTTCTCGCGGAACCGTTGAGACGACGGATCGAACGACGAGTCCGCGGAAATCGTGGTCGCCGCGGCGAGAGGCCCGTGCTCTCGGCGTCGCCGAGACATCGCGAGCGCCGACGGGACGACGCGCGAGATCGCGCCGTTACGATTCGCGACGGAAGCCGATTCGCGCTCCTCTTTTTTCGGTCGGTCCGCTTCGGGGGTGGGGAAAGAGGCTCGGGAGGCTTACGTTTTCGCGGATGTTTCGAGGAGTATTCGCGGACGCGATCGCGAGAAGCAACGATCACGCGGCGCACGCTCGACGAGACGACGCGCTCCACGAATAATAATTTAAAAAACACGGGGCGATCGGACCCAACGATCGACCGGGCAGCGGTGATATCGAATTTTGAGGAATCGTCGACGAATCGCTCGAAACGATACGAAAACGCGTATCCTTCGAGAGGAAACGTCGGAGATACTCGATTATTCGCGTCTATCGCGTACATCGGTGGTCCGGTTTTTCGCTCGGTACGCGCTTTTTGAAACTTACCCCATCGGAGGAGGAGCCGAGCGGTATCGAGTCGCCTCTGGTCCGTACGCTTCGTCTCTTGGCGCTCTCCAAATTGGACAGCGATTCCCTGAAACCGAGCTCGTCGCCGACGCTAAATCCTACGAATCATCGTCGCTCGCGTTAATCGAGGATCCCTCGCGGTCGGAGGGGTTCGCGCGGGGGAGGGAAAAGAAGAGAGGGAGGGCTCGACCCGTCCTTCGACCGGAACGCTCCGAGGCAACGGAACGAATCGCGAGTACGAGCGGTTCAGCGACGCTTCTCCGCGTCCGCTCGATGCTTCTTTCCACGATCCTCCCGGCTCTGTCTTTTTTCCAATGCGATTCGGTATTACACGCGTGTTACGAAAGTAGGGCAAAGACCACGGCGAATCGCGCGTGTCGCAATCGTCGCGCGCGTTCGACGAGATAATCATTCGCGCCTCGCGCGGAACGTTCCGGATCGAACGCGCGGGATCGCCGCGATCTTTGATCGCTCTTTCTCTCGGTTCGCGAGTCGATCGGACTCGTCGACCGAAAGTCCGAAATACCCGTTAAAAAAGAAACGATCCTTTGGTTTCTCGCCGTTGGTCGCGCGCGCGCGCGCGCGCAAAGCCTCGAGCCGAGTCTCCGACCGTTCGAAGAAGCGAACGACCGAATTAACGCGCGATCGCGCGTCGCGCGACGATTCCCGACCGCTGCCGAATCACGCCGCGCGATCGAAGGCAAATTTTGTTTCGTAGCCCGTACGATTCGTTCCGTTGCGCAACGTCCCCTTTTAGTTGTTAAACGTACACGGGTGAAGGACACTCGACGCGCGTACTCGTATTTCGCTACGCGTATCGCTAATCGTTTTTTTTCTTTCGGTTCGTCTCTTCCAGCGCAAAGAACCCGACTCGCGCGCGAGCGTGAAGCGAGAAATTGTGCGCGCGGTTGTAGCGTGTACGTATATACATATATTTATAGCGCTCGAAGCGACGAGCGCGAAAAGAGAGATCGAGTCACCAGAATTCGTTTGAAAGGAGCCAGCGCCATCCGAGTTTGCGCGGACACACGCGCGCGTACGCGCGCGTGTCTCCACGCGCGTACGTACAAACGAACGTTGAGAGTCAACGGTCGAAGCCGCGCGTGAATAATTTCACGTCGATTTCGAACCTCTCTCTCGCGATGGAAGGAACAACGCTGAGCGAGCCCCGCTTCGTCGCGTCCGTACGCGTATTTATGTACAAACGTTTAACGAGCGGATTTCGGAAACGAAGGGGGAAGGTGCAGCCGCGACGCGTAAGCTCGGAGCGATCGAGGGAGCGCGGAGGGAGGCGGAGCGGGACGAGGAGGAGGAGGAGGAGAAGAACGAGGCGTCCGACGATCCGAAGAGCTCCGTTCGAAACCGATTCGGAGCCGTCGCCTCGAAAGTTCAACGTTTCAAGGTTTTACGGCGCCTCGATGCAACGGGACCTCGCCGAACCGTATTTTCTTTGATCGCTGTCGGAGCGTTCGCACGATCGAGAAGCGTTTCCACGCAACGGAATCTCGTATCGCGCGCGCTCGTTCGCTCTTTGGGTCGGAGACTCACCGAGGCCAACGTAGCCTTTGACACCACCGAGATTTCGAACACGGAAGAGGCCGGATTTTTTGAAGGCGCAATTAAGCGTGAAACCAAAGTCAGATTCCAGGACGCACGTGCCTACCGTCTCCCGCCACGTCAAGCCTAGAACCAAACCGGAAATACCATTTGTTCCTCTCCACGGGCCCTTCGATGCTCGCTTCGATCGCGCTTCGTCCCGCTTCGTCGCGTCGACGCTATTTTTTTATAAAAAATCTCGACGTCTCGTCGAACTCGTCGCGCGGCCACGGGGCGTTCGTCCTCCCTCCCCGTACCTCGTCTCGGCGATTTCTCGTTTTCTTTTGTTTTCCCCCCGGGGGGGGGGGGGGGGCGCTTCCGACGATCGGAGACTCGCGGACGCAACGATCGACCACGAGCGCGCGGTAATTCGGCTCGATCGAGACGAGAAGCGGCACTCGTAACCTCCTTCGCGATCGTCCCGTTAGTCGCGCGTCGCGCCGCGCGATCCGGGGGGATCCCGAACGGTGAGAGAGAGAGAGAGAGAGAAATTTCGAGGCTCGTCGCGTCGAGTATCAACGAACGGTACCACCGGCGCTCGGTCGAACGTATCTTCGTCGCGGCTTTTCGATCGATCCTTCGACTCGAACGGATCCCGATCGCTCGGCGAACGAATCCGGTGGAACGGTCGCGACGATGAAACCGAGCGGTTGAAAATATTCGCGCGCGAGGCTTTTCGTCGTTGAACGAGTTCCGACGAAGAGTCGTCGACGAATTTGAGGGTACGGCCGTTGCGTCGCGACAGCCGCGTCACCGCTGTTTCACGCTTGTTCGTCGAAGGATCGAAAAATCCGCGTTCGAGACGCACGGTTCGAAATCATCGACTCGATCGGTCCGTTCGAATCTTTGATAAAGGAGCGAAAGAATTTGGGTAGGAATCGGTCGAGTCGACGAGCGCTCGTTCGAGATCACCGCGGGAGTCACCGAACGGTCGCTCGGTGGGTCCGTTAAAACCGAGAGGAGCAAAGACGCCCGGAGCGCGGCTCGCGGCGGCGCGCCGGACCCGACGCGGCCCGGTGACCCGCTCGATTCGAGCGGCGCGGAGCGTCGAACTTTCCTCTCGTTTTCGGACAGCCGCGAACGGGAAATCCCGCGCTCGCGTCGAATCACAAAATTCGATCGAACCGCGTCGATCGAGCCGACGCGATCGAGAAACTTACCGAGGCGACGAAACTCGTTACGGTAGAAAATAACGGAGAGTCGCGCGCTTCGATCGGCGGGCGCGAAACGGCTCGTCGCGATTCACGATCGGCAGCCGAAAATATTCGTATCCCGGGTGTCCCGCGAGCCATCGGGGAAGAAAAATTATTGAAAAAATGTGTATCGCGGCCGCGAGGAGTCGGGAAGGAGCAGCCGGGCGAACCGAGAAACCGAATCGCCCGGAAGCAGCGATCGCGCTCGCGAATCCACTCGCGAACGGTCGAGCGAGAAAAGAAACGAAAACCGACGAGCGAGAGGAGGTATCGTCGAGGCGCGACGTACGCGTTTCCGCCCTCGACGCGCGAAAGCCGGAGTCGGTAATCGTCGCGAGTGAAATTTACGTTTCCACGGTAATAACAGCGTTGACGCACCGTTTATAAAATATCGAGAGGCTTTTTTTTCCCCGACGTCCATCACCGCCCTCTTAACGATCGCGCCGTAACAGGGACCTCTCTCGTTTTCCCTTTTTCTCGTCGACGCCCCGGAGTTTTTCTTTTCGTTCGACCGGAGCGCGGAGGGGCGCGCGCGCGCGCGCGATACGGTCGCGCGTGCGTTTCCCGAGATATCGGTGAACGCGTTATTATTTACTTTCGACGGTGACTCGACCCGTTTTCTACTCGAGTAAATTCCACGCGAGCCGGAACGAAGAGACGTCGCCGAACGCTCGTTCGTCGCTAGAAAATTCGTCGAGTTTCCAGCGCGCGGGGTGCGTCGTCCCGTTAAACATCCTCGTACGCGTCGCTTCTCCCGCGGCGGTCGCTCCAGCGGAGCTTTCCGTCTCGTTTACCGAGACCGATCACGGCCGATCGTGACCGATCGTAAAATGCTTGTTATTTGTGAGTAATTTGTCTCGGGACTTTGGCTCGAGTTTTCTCGGGCGTTCGTTTCTCGTTGGCGTCGGTCGTCGCGCGCGTCCGATACGTCCGAACCCCGGGGCGCGCGTCTCGGTCCAGCGATCTCCGGCGAGGCGCGTGCCGCGCGAACCGTCCGCTCGGAATAACCGTGGAACGAAATTTTGCGCGTCGAGGACGAAGCGCGCGGCGCGAGAGGACTCGTTTCTTCGCGGTGGCCCCACGGTCCGGGAACGACGCGCGACGCGGACGGCCGCGACGAACGGAAGCGGACGAAACGGCCGATGATTCGACGCCGACGTTCGCTCGTCGTTTCTCTCCACGCGGCGAGACGCGTTTCGACTCGTCGACGCACCGCTGATCGTTCGGGAAACACGGATGTTACGCGTTTCCGTCGTAACATCGGGGACGACGATGCGACGGTTCGCGGCTCACGGCGGAGAGAGAGAGAGAGAGAGAGAGAGACTCTCGACGGGCGGAAAGAAATAAAACCTCGATCACCCGCGAAATCCTTAAAAAAGTTGCCACGAGAGTGGCGCGTTAGTCGAGCGAGGTGGAACGTTAATGCAATTGCGAAACGACGAACGTTCGATCGAAACGTACCGTACCCTCATTTTTCGCGCTCTTCCGACGAAGAACCGAGCAACTCTCGGCAAGACCGAGGTACGCGCGGACGTTTCGTTCGAACGATTCCCATTTTCGTGAGGACGATCGGAGCTCGGTGCGGTCGATCCAAGAGTCATTTTTACAGTAGAGTCCGCTCGGAAAGCGCGCAACGAGAGATATCTACAGACGGAAAACTACGACTACTCGTTAAATAATAAGTACGCGCATTGTACGAGGCATCGAGAGAACGTTTTCGCTCGTCGGGATGATCGGCGATTACGCGTTGAACGCGGCGGCCCGTTCGCCCACGGCTGAAAAAGAGCGGAGAATCGATGAACAAGGAGGACGACGAGTCTCGTTGCGCTCGAAGGAAACGCGGTAGGCCGGAGCGACGCGCCGGCAAACTCCGCGATTCCGTTGAGCTTGCGGTACGAGCGCGTCCCGGCGGGACCCGTTCCACTCGCGTCTCGACGTACGCGCGTCGCGTTTCGACGGATCGCTCGAGCGGGATGCTCGGCGAGTCGAGAGAACCCGTCGCCTCGACGGAATCGTCCGGAGGAGGACCTTCCGTTTTTCACTGATGTTCGTCGTTCCGACGAGTCGAGGAACGAGGTCGAATCTTTCTTCGAAAAAATACGACGACGATGTTCCATCGACTCGATCGTTGATCGACGCACCGGCGAATGATACTTCCGAAGAGCGAGCGATCGATCGATCGATCGATCGATCGATCGATCGATCGAATCGATTCGCGATTACGTACCGACCAGAGCGAGCAGCGCGAACGTCGTGGAAATCTTCATGTCCTTGAGCTCCGAAACGTTGAAGACGACGATTCGGTACGAATCGGGGGTGAGACGGAACGGTTCGTTCGATCGCGAGTGCCCGCGCTCGACGAGAGTGTACTCGCGAATGAGAGGAGAACGAGCGAGATCGTTGAAACGCGCGCCGATTCGTCGATCGGGAAGGACTGCGGCGATACACGCGCGACGGGTGGCTCGTACTCGCGCTCGACTAAATATCCCGCCGCCTCGGCCTCGGTGCCCCCCGACCGAACGGAAAAGAGTGGGAACTTTGAGAAACCAGAAGGAGCGGTCCTTTCCGCACCCCCCCCCCCCCCCCCGCCGCCAACGGGCAACGGGCCCCGCGCGGCACCGCCCGCGATAAAAGGGTAGACCCGCGTAAACTCTCGCCACGCTCGCTGTCGATCCGTGTCGCGATGCGCTTCGTTGCTCCCCGAACGACCGAACGAACTCGAAATTTCCGTCCTTCCGAATCCCCGAGAACCGAAAAATCGACGAGCGAAAAATCGGGGATCGTCCGAATTTGGTCGTGACTCCGTCGCGGCCCCCGAGCGCCCGAGCGACTCCCCGCGCCCGCGAGTTTCCAGGCTGATGATGTTTTTTTTTCAGGCTCGCTCAGGATTCGCTGTGGGAAGAAACGTGGTTTTCTCCGCCGTTCTCGCGGGCAAAGTTCATCGTTGACCGACCGAGTCGCAGCCTCGAATCGCAGCCTCGAATCGCAGCTGCGCGCCGAAGAGGAGGGATCGTTCCGAGTACCGCGCGTCGCGTAACGACGCTCCCGGGGGAAAACTCGCGATTCCCGCGGAAAAAGGAAAGCGGGCCCCCCGTAGCGAACTCGAAACGCGCGACAAGGACCTTTCGTGGATGAAAATTTATTGCAAAGCGTTGTCGTTGAGTCATTACGGTCTATGAAACGGTTCGATTATACGCACGCGTCACCGCGACCAAACGAATAATGTATCGGGAGAAAGGGCGCGGATGTCTCGCGCGACTGTACGAGTCGCGTCGGTGCGCTCCCCCGTGTCGAAAAAATGTTTTCGGGTATGCCCGGACGCGCCCGGCGCGCGACTCCTTCCCGTAAAAATGTTTCGAGTCGCGGCCTCCCGGTGGCCTCGCTAAGCCTCGATCGCGCCGTCCCGCGCTGTTTCCGGAGGAGCGCCGCCGGTGCTCGAGGGATCGAGCCTCGTCTCGGTCGTTTCGGCGCTCGGGTCCGCGCGCTCCTCGACGCTCCGAGTATCTTCCGGATCGGCGAGGGACCGACCCGAGGGGTCTCTCGTCCGGGCGTTCGTTCCGTCCGTCGATCGGCCGTCCGCGGAACTTTCGTCCTCCCGGAGGCTCGAACGCCGCTCGTCGAGGGGCATCGACGACGGAGCGCTCTCCGCGGCTGGCCGAGAATCAACCCCCGTCGATTCTCCGACGGACTCGGGCTCGTCGGAGTTTCGGACTTGAGTCTCGACGGTCGCGGGATCGGGCTCGACGATCGAGGGAACCTCGACGCTCGACGACTCTTTTCCCGAAGCGTCGAGCGTCCTCTCGTCCCGAAGCGAGAGAACCTCGGCGTTTCGAGGCGCCTCGGAGGACTCGACGACTCCCGGGGGATCCCGCGACGTCCCGACGATCCAGGATTGGGCTTCCTCCACGGGCGACTCGAGTTCCGATATTTCCAATGTTTCGTCGTCGTCCGTTCGGGCGATCGATCTCGAATACTCGGTTTCCGAGAGGGACTTTCCCGTTTCCTCGACGCAAGCTATTTTCGCCTCGAGTATCGCTTGCTCGGCCAACACTTTCTCGATATCCTTGAGGACCGACTCGTGTCGCTCGAGAATCGCGATCTCCGCGTCCGAGGCCTCGATCGCGCTCATCGCCTCGGTCGCCGCGTTGCCCCTCTCGTCCGTCGTCTTGTCGCTTTGATTCTCGCTCGAGGAGTCGAGCTCGGGCTCGCCGCTCGCGACGAGCGCCGCGCTCGCCTCTTCCCTCTGCTTCTTGTTCGAATTTTTCCGCGCCTCGTTCTTCGCTTTTTTGCTCGTTTTCTTGTTGCTCTTGGTCGATTCGTTGGACTCGTCCTCGCGGGCGTTCGCGCGAAAAGCCTCGCGCACCACCTCCGACAACGAATTCTCCAGTTTTGGCAGATTGTCCTTCAATTTTTCGCACTCCTTCGATATTATCTCGAACTGTTTGAGGGCCTTGCGATTCTCCTCGGCGAGCGCTTTGCGATCCACGACTTGGGCGCTCCCCTCGTTCTTCTCGCGCAACTGAGCGATCAGCGATCCTCTCTCGCGCTGGAACACTTTGCACAACTCCTGCAACGTCGAAAGCTTGTTCGTCAGGCTATTAATTTCCGACTCCCGCTTGTCCTTTATCTCCGCCATTTGCTGGACTGCCGCGTTTGTCTTTTCCCAGCGTTGCTTCCACAGAGCGGTCTCCTTTTCTAGCCTCAGCATCTTCTTCCGCATCTGCAATAATTCGTTATTGAACGTCGAGAAACCGTCGCGGAACGCGATGAACCGATAAACCGCCCGTGCCTTTTATCCGCGCCCGTGCGCCGTGTCTACCTCTCGGGTTTACCCCCCCTACCTCTCCTCTCGTATCGGAACGCCCGTGGAGCTCCTCCCTTTTTTATTCGTGTGTAAATGAGTTCTTTGAAACGCTGAAACTGTCGGTGCGTGAAAACACGATCGGAGCCGGAGCGCTTTTGTTCGATCTCGTTTCGACGAACCCGTTCTTTCTCACCGTACGGTTCTATCGCTTCGTATCTCTTCCCGTGACTTTTGGTTCGCGTTCGTAGTCGAGCGCGGACGATTAATTGTTAATAATATACAAGTTTACGACCACCCAACACCGGGTAAGTTGGAGCGAGGCGGCGAACCGATAGACGCGCTTGAACGAAAAATTGAATAATTCTCACTTTACACTTTTGTTATCTTTAATTTCAAGTGTTCGCTCCGTACGTGTGTATCGAGTTAACGCATCCGTGCTTCAGTCCTGAGCAGTATTGACTTTTCGCGGATAAACCAGATACGATTGAAGGGTGTTTTTGATATTTATGATTCGCCGCAACGTGCAACGTAACAACCACGAATACGGAGCCTTTGGTGGAACGATGCACGAACGTCGCGCGGCTGCACGGCTGCAGCCGCGGTGACGCGTTCGGAGCCAATTTTCCGCTCGCGAGAGCGTAGCGGAAACTTTGTAAAAATTGTACGCTCACCTCCTTGGATTCCGGCCTGAAATTTTTCAGAAACTCGATCGTCATTTTAACGTCTCGTTTGAACTCTTCTAACTTTTCTTGATAGATCTTGATTTGTTTCCTCAAAAACTGCTCTCTCCCCTCGTGTTCCTTGATCAGAACGTGATATTTGGCCAGTTTCTGAAAAAGACGAACGGTCAGGCGGAGACGATACGATTTACGAATAAATAAACGATCGGACAACGACGGGTGAACGTTTCGGACGTAAATTTACCATGAGCAACTGGCGCTTGTCCTCCGCGAGAGCCTCCTTCTCCGCGGCGAGTTCCAAGGTAGCCCGGAGATGTTTCTTCTCCGCCAATTCGAGTTCGAGCCTGGACTGTTGCCTAACTTTGTCCAATCGCGCCTCGGTCAGTTCTATACCCTCTCGCACGGACTTAATCTTCTCTCTCATTTCCAAATTCTCCTCTCGCATCTTGGCGCTCTTCTCGTTGTTCCGATTGGTCAGCGTATTCATTTCGGCGAACGCGCTCTGAAACGAGAAACATATCTCCTTGCGCTTCTCCTCCTCGACGCGAAGCTTCAAAGCCGTTTCCTCCAGCTGAGCTTTGTTCAGTTTTTGCAGCTCTCTGCACAATTGTTCCATCCTCATTTTGGCGAGCACGGCTTTGGACCTCTCGTGCCTGAACTGCTCCTTCTCGCGGTGAATAATATTTATATTTTTTTCCGACTGCTTAACGGTCGCCTGCAATTGTCTGTTCTCGTGCAACAGCTCGGAATATTTTTTGCACACGGCGGACAATTTATCCTGCGGCGTCTTCAAACCGTCCAGAGATTTGAGAACTTGCTGAACCGTTTTGTCATCCTTTCTCTTGGCTCTGGCGTCTCTGGCGATTTTTTTCGCCTCGCGGTCGATCACCGGTGGTGCCTGTCGAGCAACGGGCGTTTCCGTTAATCAAGAACAGTAGCGAATAGCGAGGGGATCCGTAGCGGCTCAATTTTTGGACGGGAAACGAGTTTCCATCGTCGAGACGGTCGATAAATAACCGCGAAGAGAGGACGTTTCGGCCGATCGGCCGGATTCATCGAAACGCCGAGGTTATGTCAACTGGTTACCTCGAGAGACGTCGGAGCCGCGGCGACCTCACTCTCCGCATAATTTTCCCGCTTCGCCGTCTCCTCTTCGTCCTCGATCTTCGGGCTCTCGATTACGGTATTATCCATTTTCCGATCATCTGCAAAAATTTTCGAGCGCGCATGAACCGTCTTTTCCTAACAACAGAGGATTCCGGCGTTATCGATATTGGCCATGATTCTTTGGTTAGGCGTACGCGCAGAGACGCGCATCCCCGCGAACGACCCGTTCCGACCGAAAGCGGAGGCCCGTCGCGCGCGCGCGCCGCGTCGCTCGGACCGCGGCGGTACCGCAAGGGGAACGCGTTAATCGGTAGGTCAAAAGACACGCTACACCCATCGACTCGATCCTGTATTCGCGATCTTTCCGTACGACGGGATCGCTTCGATCGCGTCACGCGGAAACGGCGACGACCGTCGATGAGAGACAAAAATAGATACTCGGACGATCGTATCGTTGCGCTTGAATTATTTATCGACTCGAAGCCCGTAACAACGGATACTCGGTGCCAAGTTCCACCGGGATCGCAAGGGTGATTTTTCGTTCGATCGCGTCGGAGAGGTCAGTACCGCGACGGATCCCAATGATTCGAGTTTCGATCCGAGCTCGGCGCGCCGCGACGCGTCGTCGCGTCGTCGAGCTCGGGACGAGGAAACGTCGACCTTTCTCCGATGTATCGAACCGAGAGCCGTCGCTACACCCCGAATAGAAAAGAGCGCGGCGCGACGGAAATAATACGCGCGGAAAACATACAAATATTATTCTCGGAGCATTCGCGCGATCGATGTTTTCGGAACGCGTCGGAACGTTTTTTTCTAGAAATACTCGGTCGCCGATAACAATCGCGGAGGCGAAAACGGTGACGCGAGGAATCGCCCGGAAACGGACAAGGAACGTTCTCGCGGGTACGAGCGGACACGCGCGCGCGTACGCGTATACTCATAAGCGCTGTTCCTTCGATAAATTTACCCGATGGAACGCTCTCGAACGGGGTTGTCCCGACCAGAGGTGAAACGACAAACGAGAGAGACCGGGCGCGCGATTCCTCCGCAACGGGAACGGGACTCGCGCGTACGCGCGTACGCGTTTCAACGTTTTCCCGTCCGACGCAAAAATTGGGAATAATCGCGCAACGTTCGCGTACCCTCGCGGGCAGTCGTCGTTTCGCTCGGAGAAGAGCGCGCCACTGCTACGGACGTACGCCGGAGCGGTCGGAAAGGTCGCGGGGAACGAAGGGAGCGTCGCGCGCGCGCGCGCGTCCGCGAGATCCGAGACGTCGGCGGTTTATTTCGGGAATACACACGCGCGTCTCAAGTTAGAATCACCGACGACGAGGCTCTCCGGTCTCTCGCGTCGCGAGAAACGGATCGCTACGCCGGAGATGCGCGGCGATCGCTCTCGTTCGTGAACGAGTGCGCGCTCGGTGGAGACGGCGACGGCACCGTTGCCGCGAACTTACCAACGAGATTCCCTCGATCTCGATCGCGGAGAGCGTTGAACCGCGAGCGAAACAAAACACGATTATCGGCGAAACGAAAAAAATGCCGCGACGAACGCGGCGTACCGCGTTTACCGAGAGGAACGCGGAAACTCGGAACCGCGAGAGTCGCCTCGTTTACCGAATCTCGTACGGACGAAAATGAGCGCGCGCGACTGGAAAAACGAGTCAACGAGAGGAAGCTTCGCGTCCCCGGCGAAAGGTACCTTTACGAATCGGTGGAAACCGTAACGACGCGGGTCGACGAACGATCGAGGACAACCGAGGACCGTCCGGAAACGGCGAGCCGAGCGCGCGAGGCACCGCGCGTCCGTCGCGACTCGACGATGCCGGGCGCGAGACCGAGCTTCGAATCGTTCGAATCGTTCGCCGCGTACGAACGCTCGAGTCTCCGTTCTCGGTTTTGCGACAACGGTTGACCATTCGAGGATCGTCGAGGGACGAGGCAGCCGCGCTTCCCCTCTGCAAATACGGACGAGCGACGTCTCCGTTCGGGCACGCGTACGCGCGCACGAGCGGAGCTCGCGTAAATTTCGACGAATCGGCGATCGCGAATCGGACACGTTCGCACAGGCGCGCGCGAGAATTTCGGTATCGCGAAACGGATGGCTCTTCGCTGGCGCGCGCGACCGGCCATCGATCGTCGTTAAGTTTTGCTTCTCGTATTCGGATAAAAATGGACGATCGCTCGGCCCGTCGATCGTCGGCATCGGACACCAGCGGGACGTTCGGACGCGACCCTTCGAACGCGAATCGAAGGATCGCGCGCGTTCGGTGGACGAGACGAGAGGCCGATCCCCGTCCGTTCTCCGGGATACACCCTCGGTCGTAAAATAAATACCGGTCGAGGTTTTCCCGGAGGACGGGCGAACGAGCGTCGAGAGGGCGAACGGTACGGCGACGGAAGCGCGGAACGCTCGTTAGCGGCGAACGGACGAGGAAAGAATTCGAGGCTATCGAGGCTCGCTCGGAGCACAGTTCGAGGGTGAGAGCGATCCGTATCGAACTCGCGCCTACGTCGGAACGTTCCGAGTCGCCGAGGGCGTCGCGGGGCAAAGCGCGACAGAGGCGGCCCCGCGACGCGTCCACCGAACGGCGCGTTCGCCCCGAGGAGACTCCCGAGAGGATCGAACGCCTCGCGGATTCCCGACGCTTCGAACGAACCTTCTTTCGGGAAAATCGCGATCGCAGCTTCGAGGGAGGCTCGTCCTTTCCGGGTTCCCGTGGCGCGCGCTAGCTTCCGAAACGACGATTCACCGCTGGTGGCGAATGATCCGAGACTCGCGCGTCGACGCTTCCGAGGAGATCGTCGCGAACGCGCGCGAGTCGCCGCGGAAAGAGGACAGCGAGGTCGTACCTCGGAAATAAATCGTTTCGTTCCGTCGTCTCCACGGTCGACGAGCGCGGCCGGCGTCTCCGTCGTAGCTCCGGACGAAGAGGGAGCGACGAACCCCGAGGACGATTTTCGAGTTCTCGCCCGGGAACGGCCCCTGTCGCGCGAGAACGCGCTCGCGAGGGCGCCTGGTTTTTGCAAACGCGCGAGCGCTCGATTATTCTCGAATTTGTTATTCGGGAAGTTAAATCGCGACGAGTCGGAGTCGACGCGCGCGCCGGTCTCGATCGAAGGACTCGGGAGCGCGCGCGCGGTACCGCGCCGCGACGACGAGACCGAAGAGACGAGACGTTCGAACAAGTTTCGAAGACCGTTTGGAAGGGCTCGGGAGGCGCTCGGGACGCGCGTGCGCGGTGCACGGTGCGCGATCGCGGAGCCAGCGGTGGCGTCGCGATCACGGAGCATCTCCGGTGGTAAACAAAAATACGTCTAATCGCGCGGGCCGGGATCAGTGAGGCGGCGACTTCGCTGTCGTCGACGCATCGACGGGCGCGTTTCGTTCGCCGTGTTCGACGACCACCGCTCTTTCTCATTATTTTTCCGTGCGTTCGTGACTCTCGGATCGAGAGATCGGTGTTTGGCCGCGAACGGCGGGACGCGTCGCCGCGCCCCCGCGCCCCCCCGAGTTTCGAGCGATCCGAGATACGATCTCGTTTTTCCGAGCGTTCCAACCGATTCCGTCGAACCGGAAAAACCCGAGCACCCCGTCGTTGTTTCGTCTTCGCTCGTCTCCCTCGGGATTTCTCGGGAGACTCCGCGCGAGCAAAAATGTGCCTCGACGAAAAATAATATTTCGGAAAAGAACGCGCCCGACGGAGATCCCACCGTTCTCGGATACTCGAGTTCGAAAGCTCGTCGAACCGCGTCGTCCGGGACAGGGTCGACGCGGCGGTGTATTTTTCCGTTCTTCCGCGCAGCTCTCCCCCTGGCCCGCCGCGAAGATACGAGGGAACGGGAACGAGATGCTCGTCGAGAGAGGTTGGAACCTCGCTTGGAACGATACGAAATCGTACAGCGACGGTTACGACGCGGGTCTCGAGGTGGAAACTACCTCGACGATGGCGGCGGTCTCGACGATCGGAAATATCGTCGGATACTCGTCCTCGAGAGGACGGCACGTTACCCTCGTTTCGCAGATCGTGCTCACCCTCGTTTACACGGGCGGCGTTGCCGGGAACGTATCGGCACTGGCGATCCTCTTCTTTCGGGACAAGGTCAGTCGATTTCGCGGGGAGAAAACGCCCGAATGTTTTTCCATCCGTAGCCTCCGCGATCCTCGTCGGTTTTTACGCTCGGTTAGGTACGAATATTCGCGCGGCTCCTCCTCGCGAGTCCACCTTCGAGGACGGGCCTCGGAGGACGCGCTTTTTTTTTTTTTTTTTTTGGGCGGCGCTTTTTTTTTTTTTTTTTTTCACGAATGACTCTTCCAATTGTCACGAAGAAGCGGTGTTTGAACTTTTCGAAACGGAACGTCGGAATTTCCGTAGCCTCGAGAGCCGATCCTCGGCGCCGAGGAGTCTCCACCCGTCGCGCGTATCGATCGTTTCGTCGAAAATGAAACTTCGGTCGGTTCGATCGGTCGATCCGAACGCGGCAGTGTTTTTTTTTTCATCAAAGGCGCGTTCCGCGCGAAAATGTTTGCGCAGAGACGGAATCGCGTGCACTTGCTGATGCTCCGATGCCTGGCGATCAACGATCTCGTCGCGTTGCTGGGTATGCTCGTGCAAATGTACGCGACGATCTACGCGGGCTCGGTGACGACTACTCGGGCTTTCTGCTCGCTTCGGCTCGTGTGGCGCCTCTTCGGATTGTTCAGCGGCAGCGTCGCGATCGTCATGGCCGGCGAGAGATGGTTGGCCCTGACCAGGCCCTTCGTCTACCAGAAGGTAACCGAGACGCTTCCCTCGAAAATTTGAACGACGTTTGTCCGGGCGCGTCGCGCCCGATCCGACCGAGAGAACCTCGCCTTTCAACGACCCGCGACGAAACTCTCAACGATGCTCCGCCCCTTCGCTCCTCGAATCGAAAAGCGGCCGCGCGAACCGAACCTTGACGCGCGTAAACGAGACGCGTCGAGAGTCGTTCGAGACAGCGGAGAATCGCGGCGTACGATCGCCGTGGATCTTCCGCCGCGAACCGACGCCCTCGCGTTTACGGAGGATCGATGCGATCGAGGCCTCGCTTCTGGTCGAGAGGAATCAACGGGAACGAACGGGGGGGCCGCGCGAGTCGCCTCGATCGTACCGCTCTTCGTACATTTGTATTCGCGATCGAACGGTTCGGTCGGCGTACCTCGGGAAAGTAACGCGGGCCGCGCGAAGCGATACGAAAAAGAATACGGTTGGCCGTCGCGTGCCAAGTGTCGCGCGAAGAGTGCGATCGCGTCGGGAACGCGCTTGAGCGCCGCGTCCGACAGGAGCGGCGGAGCGAGAGGGAGAAACCTACCCGAGTATCGAGTTTTTTAACGTCCAGTGGGTAAATATTAAACGAGCGTGGGCTCGCGAGAACTCGATAGTTCGATTAGAAACAATCGCGAGGGACGCCCGTAAATATTGTTCCCCCAAAATTGGAGAAAAGCGGGACGCCGTCCCTCGCCGTTCGTTACGCTCTCGGAGGAAACGAAGAAGGAAGGCCGCGTCGAGGGAGGGAACGTTGCCCCCGACGGTTCGGTGCGTCTCGAGAAAAATCGAAACGCGTCGCTCGACTTTGGTCTCGAATCTTTCGAAACGCAATAAAAATACGTTGAAAGGAACGCTCTCTCGGCTCGTGAGAAAGCATCACGGGCGTTTATCGCGCGAGGCCGATAAGAGGAGGAGCCGGCGTCGACTCCGATCGCGACGCGATCGCTCGACTCCCGACCGCCGCGATTAGGCCACACCGCGATGCGAAAACGTGAAAACCGAACTGACGTTTGACTCGAGAACGAAGCGATCGGGCGGAGCGCGTTTCGTCCGAGACTCGGATTTGTCGTTGCGAACGTTTCTTCGTTCGGCTGGAAACCCGAGCCAAACGTACGACTCGTTTCTACTCGAGCGCCTCCTCGACGATCAAACGTTCGTTCCTTTTTTTTTCTTCGCGACTGACCCGCGTCGTTTGGGTTTCCGATGAGGTGACGACGACGCGTTGTTTTTTTTGCAAATACTGGTCAAACGTTCGTTACTACCGAACCGAGTTTCTCGCGTTTCGAAGGGCCTGTTTTTTTTTTGTCGTCCAACGATTCCGCGTATCCAATGCCGCTGGCTGAACGTGACGAGCGATATTAGAGGTTGACGGAGTTCGAGGATTTATCCGTATCGTGGGTATTATCGGTGATACGGGTCACGCGGGCCATTACCGCGCGTTCTCCACTGATTTCTCAAAAATGTCTTTTTACTCGGGTCGCTCGTCGAGGCCCCCCGTTCGTACGCTCGGCCACTTCCCCCCGCCGCGCGTACGACGCAGCCTTTCCGATAAGTACTCGGGAGTTTTGTCGCGGCCTGTATCGCGTTTCCTGATAAATAACAATACGCGCGGGAGAAACAAATCTGACAGTTCCGATAAAATTCGTGGAATTTTCACGCGAGTGTCGTCTCGAACTTTGATAATTTCGTATTTCGTACGGACCGAATCGATGAATCGCCGAAAACAAACTCTGTACTCTTTCCTTCTTTGTTCTCCTCCGCGATACGTGTCCTTCGACGAAACGAGAGTCAGAATTATAATCCTCGTCGTGCGTTTCTATGGGTGCCCGGATGAATTTTTTTTGTAAGGGAACGACGGACGAGCTCACCCTACGAACTTTTAAAAATTTTGTGATTTTTGAGATTCCGGAAAAGAGACCAGGGCTGGTGTCGAACATTTTTTTTCTCTCTTAAAAGTATTAAAAGGGTCTATTCGATCGGAAATTTTATGCTGATTACGAATATCGTAAAATGTTTGTCGAAAGAATGGAACAAAGCAAAGAAAAACGTGTTTTATGGGGTTTTTTACGATTTTTTCATAGAAATTTTGGGTTTTCGGGGAAACGAACGGTAGATTCGCGTTCAGGGGATCAAATTACATCGTAACGGACCTATAAAAAAAATATTAAAAATCCAAAATTTTTTTCAAATTTTCGGCAAAATACATTTTTTCACTAAAACGTCGATAACTTTTTTCCCTTTGGGATTTGGTAGCCCACTTTGCGCTCAATCTCTTCGGTATGATTTTCTCTTCAAAAGATTTTTGGCAGAATTTCAAAGTCGGACCATCGATTTTTGCAAATTTTTCCATACATACCCCTTTGGCTCTTTTTTTGCGATTTTTCGAGTGGACTTTCCGGAGAAAAAACTATACGAGATATCGATACGAATCCAACGCCATTATCTAAGTTAGGCGAAAACCTTTTCCGAACTCCCCCATTGAATCCCCATAGCGTACGAGGAACTTGCTCTACGACCTTTTGAAATTTCGTGATTTTTGAGATTTTGGGAAAACGGGCCTGGGAGGTCGAAAAAATTTTTTTTTCGTTCTTTAAGCCTTTAAAGCGTATATTTGATCGGAAATTTTCCGCTGATTACGAATATCATAGAATTTTTGTCGAAAGCATGGAACGAAGCAAAGAAAAACGTGTTTTAAGGTGTTTTTTATGATTTTTGCATAGAAATTTTGGGTTTTTGGGGAAATTAATAGTAGATTCGTGTTCAGGGAATCAAATTACATCGTAAAGGACCTATAAAGAAAATATTAAAAATCAAACATTTTTTTCGAT
>JAPYZI010003072.1:0-19547 GCA_030523105.1 Ophioninae sp. A BG-2022a | reverse complement strand
TCAAAAATCACGAAATTTGAAGGTCGTAGAGTGAGCTTCTTATATACTATAGAGATTCAATGGGTGTGTTTGGACAAGGTTTTTCCTTAACTTAAATAACGGCGTTAGATTCATATTGATATCTCATATAGTTTTCCCGGAAAGTATATACCACTTATATGTATGGGAGTATCGGTCGACACACGTACATATACGTGTGTGTTTTCGTTGTGACGAAACTACGCGCGTCTTTTCTCCACGCTGCGCTCGTAACGAATTCACACGTACAAAAACACACGCGGGCACGCTCAGCGCTCGGCAATTGTCCTGCCACGATTCTTCGCCCGAAAAGTTGTGAGTTCGCGGCCGAATTCGCGTGCGTGGCGCGCCATCCGTCGGTAGTTCTTCACAGCGCAAAATCCCAAAATTGTCATAACCGACGTAACGAGGTGCCGCGTCAAAAGTTTCCAACGTGTTCGTCATTCCCTTATTTCTGAGAATTAAAAATATATTATTTTCCCTTCAAAGAATATGAAAGATTATTGAGCAAATATTAGTTTCCATATTGAATCTTTAGATCAAGTTATTATGAAAATACTAGTATTTTTTTAATCAATTTGTTACTCAATTTTGTTGATATAAAAAAATGAATGCTACGGTGTAAATGCAATTCAAATAATAGTAAAATTACATGTTAAATATTAAATCAAATGGAACACTGAAATAATTAGAACAACCATTTGGCTGTATTTAAAATGATAAAATAAATAAAATAATATATTTTATTATTATTAATAATTATTATCAATAATAATAAATTATCATTGGTAATTTGATTATTAAGAGATCGATCAGTGATGAATGAATTATAAAAATATAAATAATAGCAAAATTTACGGTGCTGTAAAGTATAATTTTGTCGTATCACTCGTGTCTCGCAGGTGCCGCGGAAAAGAGTTCGAAGCACGGAGCCGAGGATAAGGCGAACAGCATAATAACAGCGATGAAAGAGAGAATGAAGCAGCGCGAGCGCGAGAAACCGGAAATCTTTGAGCTAATCCGGTAAGTTAAATTAGCCAATAATATTGGATACACCCCGATCTATCCGTTTATCCACCTGGTCTCTTTTTTTATTTTCTTTTTCCCTCACGCGATTCCATCCAATCATTCGTGTTTGCTCAGTAGGCCAGGTGAGAGATCCGACCGATAAACAATTGAGAGTCGAGCTGCCGACACACGCGATTCGCGTCGTTTTAGTTTGCCGTTCGATTTGTTAATTTTTTATCAAAATGACAATAAGAGCAACGAGAAAAAAAAATAGTGGTTTTCACGAGCCTGATGAAAGACGAGCGGTGAGGAGAATACATCTTGAAACAGATATTCTTTTAGCTAATTTTATTAAATAAAAGAAAAACAAGGTCATTTTTCGGCCCCGGTCGGCAATACAAAATCCATTAGCATTACACAGGAAAACTATACGAATGGCCAACTGTTAAAAGCCAACAGCTCTTGGCTCGTCGTGAGCTTTTTAGCATGTAAAGATTCAGCAGATATTAAGAAAATCAGGTCGACCACGTTTATGTATATTCGTGGAAGAGAAACGAGAAATCATAATACGAGAGGGTGATTAAAAAGGCAAATATCTCGTCGTGTATGGAAATGCGTAGCAGCAGTTACGTGCACCAATGAACGCAACCGCTGCCCTGCAGAATTGGAAGTAGCATGAAAGTTTCAGGATCCAATCGTCCTGAATATTCAGCGGAATCGATAATCCCGATTATACGATGGAAAAATAATAATCACCAAAATTCACGTACAATTAATCAAAATTGTAGCAATTTTCGATCATGGATACAAACCCTTTTATTAAGAGACTGTTATTCAGACGGTACACTGGAGTAACCAAAGAACATGTTCCCAAAAGAATCTAATCTTTTCTAGACAATAGCCTTTCCGTGATTGTCCAGCACTCGACAAAAGAACTCCGACCAAATATCACGTGGAAGAACAAATTTACTTTATTTGAAAAAGTATAATCCATTTGTTTGTAAAAATGAAATTTTCGAAGGTTTTTTTTCAAATCTGAAGATAACAACGATATACTTTGAACGATCATATATTCTATGTATCTAATAATGAAATTTATAAAAAAGAATTTCATTCGTCCTGTTCTAATTTTGTTGAATACGTTAATTTTTAAATGCACCCGTGAGATAACCAACAATGCAAAATACTGTTCATAATTTTTACAACAAGTGATTAATTTATCTCAATTCACGTAAAAACCAGTTTTTATTCATTTTTTTTAAGTTTAATCCATAATCGACGCACTGAAACTGCGTTATTGAATTAACGACGTCGATAACGCTTAGAGCGTCTAGCCGTTCGAAGTCTAACCAGCAGTCTTCTGAAACTCACAATTACGAGCCCCTATCGCGATAAATATGTACTATGGTATAAGGCTGATATTGGAGTATCGAATCGTTGATAATAATACCGATGATACGATCCCCACATTTTGTCTGGAGAGCTTTGTTTTTTAATCTTGTTTTCTCAAGAATAAAACAACGTTGGAAGTTTTGGATCAACAGAAAGCTTCACGTCTGTTTTTCAGGTCTTGTGCGTTACTCTTGATGCTTCAATTAACGACAATTAATATTGGAAATATTCACGAATGAGGAATTTTTATCAAAGAAAGAATATTCAATTCACAGAATCGATTCGAGAGAGATAATGTTAATTCAAGTGGAAGATGAATGCAATAATGAAAGCCAAGGGTCGTTATGCACAAATAAACCAAAAATCATAAATACTAATTAATAAAAGAACACACTAGCGTACACTCACTGAAGAACATTTTTTAAAATAAGCTTTAACTTCTAGTCGATTGGGTTAATAGAATTAAAAAGTTTCGTGATTTGAATATTGCTTCTTAATTTTTCAATATTTTTTAGTCATTTAAATATTTCTATCATAAGCAGAAAAAAGACGAAAAAAATTTCCCTTCCGCAGCAAACAAACTATAATAAGCTTTATTTCCTCATTGGAATGACACATTTTTGTGTTAGAGAATATTTCCTTTTGATTATTAAAATTGTGATTTAACTTTAATCTGATAAAAAGATGAATTTTTTTCTTGAGAAAATTTAAATTGGTGCTGAACTGGATTTTCCGAATAGAATAGAAAGCTTTCTCGATCGAGGATATTTCTTTTCAATCTTCGAGTTCTACTATTTGAAAGAAAAAAAGATGGTAGTGAACAATTATGATATAAGTCTTGAAATTCTCATTTTATTCCGTTTTTATTTCCTCTTATAGAAGTCCAGGCTGATATGCGCAAATTATTGGTACGAACGCCTCATAAAAATTATGTCTGGCGTATCACCGGACTATGAAATCTCAGCTATCACGAGCAACGTTATAAAAAAAAATTAACGGAAAAATATATCGCAATAATTCTGGAATTCAGAGATCCTGGAAAATGCGAGATTCCTTAACGAGCAGAAAATCAAAGTTTACACGTCTGCGGATGGTTCTGTGAAATACCCTAGAACCCCCAGCAGCGTCGTTCATAAAGTACAGCAATTATATTCTTAAAGCTCCATTACAGAAAAATCGTTATCGCGAATGGTATTGCTTCAAAAAAAGGCAGTTCCCTAAATCGGCCTCTAACAAGTTGTGGATACTTCCAACCCTGGAATTTTACCGTGATTTAAAGGTTGAACGATACAAACGTAGGTAAATCACTAGGCCAGGTGGCGAATTTTAATACTTTCATCGCACGATCCGTATCACAGAATGATTTTTCTCTCTGTAACTTTGCAACAACAGCTATTCATTGGAACTACATGACCTTTTCAACGCGTCCATTCGGATCCTCGAGTTTTCGAATTTTCCCGTTACAACGTCGTGAAAACAATTAACGATAATAGGCGTGCAGTGAAGCGTCGATCGTACAAACGACTGAATTACAACGCTATTGCCACTCGAACCTGTAGACCGAAGTTGCCAATTATAACTGCCAATAATCAATTGCACTCCAGCGAGCGATGTTCCAATTTCCCGGTTCAAAACTTGAAAATAAAAGCTTTTTCCAGTGACGTAGATGTAAAAAATGTTGAATTGAAAACGAAAAATCCCGTTCCAAAAATCGCCATGTTATCGCGAGAGCTGTCCAAATGAACATTTTTTAGGACGAAGGTATCGATTTTTTTTCATATCGAATAAATACTTTTGGAAATGGTTTTCAACGTATCTTATTTTTCCATCGATGGAAAGTACGTTTCAGATTTTTTATTTACAAAAATCCAAATGTCGACTCTACGTCCCGTTAAACAACGATGGAAAAATAAGATACGTTAATCATGTTCAAGGGACCTTATCGTTATTTGTTTTCTAAAAAATCATTGGATAACAAAATGGCAACCGTTTAGAAAAAAAAAAACTATTATGCTGCCAATTTTTTTTATTAAAAAACGTAAACGATATTTGTAAATCAATTTTTGATAACAAATCGCTTTCGGATGGCTCTCCAAATTGAATTTCCTTTAGATTGCTCGGTGATTCATCCGAATCGGTTCATCCGTTGAAGCAGTGGAGTGTCCCACGCGCCCTACGATTGTGTATCCGGGCAAACGCTTTTGAAACTTGACGTAGCCGTTTCCCAACCGGAAAATGATTCCGCTCAACAAACTATAAATTCAGACATATTTAAAAAATGAAAATACGCTTTTACCCACGTATCCTCAACGCTCAAATGAAGCAAATAACCGGGAAAAAAAGCTGGAAAAAATAGATACGACGGATTGTTTTTCAATGTATAAATTTCGGGATGTTTCTTGGTGAAAACTATCGAATGAAAAAAGAGATTGTTTCGTTAGCAATGACGATTCAACGAAAAGAGAAATTTCGCGAACGATTCGTAATAATCGATTCCTCAATTATCGAGAGTTTACTGAATTACCAAATGAGTCTACTTTATGGTCATTTTTTAATGCTCGCTTCACCACGCCTATAAATCCAATTGAATTCGCCAGACGTACGCTTAAATTCGGAAGCTCGGTGGATATCAAGTTCTGGTATGTTGCTGTCGTTCAATCAACGCCACGGTCGATGCGGCCATTGAATACCGAAGTACCAGAATGCTCGGGGAATTTCAACGGATTTCCATCACCACCGAGGATATCCCATTTAATTACTAAAATGAGGCACAACAACCCCCAGCAATCGTTAGCCAGATGTCAAATGTACAAACTTAACGAGCACCACCCACACGTGTGTTCATAATTCTTTACATTGAGATTGCCAATTTCGGATCTGTCTCAATGAAAGTGTCCACAATATACGACAATATCATAGAGTTAAATCTCGTTATCATCAAACACCGTTATATTTTTTTGCAACATCTATCCAGAAATATTGTTGCGTACGGTATTTTTTTTTTACTTTTTCATCCATGCAAAAAAAATAAAATTTTCGACTACTAATTAACTACTTTATACAGGTAAATAATGTGCAACTCTCTTTATCAACAGGACCAATTTTCATGAGCATGGAAATGTATATTTTCTAAAAATTCGAAAACAAAAGCTAAAGCATTAACAATTATTATGGTTATAAATTCTTAAACGTCGAAATGAAACCATTAAAAATAAGTATTTTCCTTGGAAAATCTGCAAAAGACGCAAGAAAAATAAAAATGATAATTTCTCCGATTTTTTTTTCAATACAAACGAGAAGATTAAAAATTAACACTTTTTTGACAATTCTAAAAATTCAATAGAGTATTTTCTCTACTAAAAAAAATAATATTTTTCTATGACCATATATTTTACCATTGCTTGATATTTATCTGCGCTGTAACTTTATAATTCGTAATCGTATTTACAAGAATTTGAATTTGACATGGAATAAAATGTGGATTCGACAATAAGCAAATACGTTAGTTCAAGGACAATTGATATACTGCATACGAAAACAGTTTGTTCAGAAACTACAAAGTGGAATTTGACGATACGTGAATATGAAATAATAATATCCCTATTTTAAGGTATTACGCGCATTCGCTATAATGCAATGAACATCATGATATTTGAGATCATCACAGACAATCGCTGTTTCGCTAACCAACTCCACAATCTGAATAACACAGCAGAAACGTTTCCGTATTACGATGAGATATAATTGCCTGGCTTTATTATTCTCTCGCCAATATTGGCTACATCTTCGGTTGTACCTTCGTTCATAACTGTATTCGACATTCAGCAGGCTCGTTGAATTATCCACCTATATTCTAGAGATTAAGTCGTTTCAAACGAAGAAAATATCGTGATTATCAGTCTTCATGGAATACCGGATAGAACGGTTCATAAACAGTGTTACCGACAATGCGCGAATTATTTTCACGAAATAACCAATCCTCCTGTGAAAGCAAGGCTTTACGTACATTGGATGGTCGACAGAAGGCACTTTCTAGATTTTTGTTATAATACTGATAAATCCGTCGATATCAGCTTAGAAGGATTTGTTTTACGTATCCATTGATTCTCCGATCAATTTGGTTATTTTACTAAGAAATGCAGAATGGCGAATTGTGGATAGAAAGGGAAAACCTTTTTTAGATCCTCCACTGGTGGAGTCGATGGAAGCTCGTCTCGAACAAAAATATGTTTCTGTTCATAATCTAAATCCGACTTACCAGCAAAGTACACACGGTTTTTACGATCGGATAACAGTTATGATTTTTATCAACCAAAACAGCAATTTTTTAAATTGCAAATCAGTTTTTTTCGTTGAAGTGCTTCAAAAATATCGAAAAATAAATGTTTCGTAATACACGAGTGTACACAATCATTAGATCGTGTATACTTTGCAACCAAAGCTGATGTAGATTACGAGAAAAAAATGTTTTTTTTTGTACCAGGTGCTTATGGTAGTCTCCATCGAAGTCACCCATAGGCGACCTGAGAAAAAAAACGTATTCTCTCTTTATAGGTCACTAGGCGATCAGTTTGAACTTTTTCGTAGAATAAGAAATTGTTTCGAGTACTTGCAGAAATAGAAAACAAACGCTCCAAGCTTCATCTTGATTGCTTCATCAGTATTGTCAAAAACAAAGCCAAGAAAAGTCTTTTTATTCGATCATCAACCTGTACCTGAGACCTGAATCCGTCAGACGTTCCAATCAGTCTATCTCAGCCAAAAGGAAAAGATAAACTCGTACCAGCGTTCTCATATTTTCAGTCCTTCATTTCCCGAGCGAAATTTTTTTCACACGTAGCTGCGGATCGTATCCGAGCCATATTCACTCAGTAAATATTTGATGAGCCGAGTACGGAAAAGTAGATTGTATTTTTCCGTGTTGCGCGGCGTCCGATTCGCGATATTCCCATTTTTACTGCGCGCGAAGAGCCTGGCACGAAACAAAACGGTTGCGAAAAAAAGGCGACCCTCGCGAAAGAGTATCTCACGCGGATGGATATTCATTGTGACGAATTTAGGATAAGCCAAAAGTCTAGAAATTATTGGAATCATCGATACGTCGAGTTTGACGAGGCTTCGTGTGAATGTCGTCGGAGTTTAGGTCAGTCTTCGGGGTCGACGAGAAGAGCCATATCGGCCACATGGGGGCAGTGAAGCAGTCCGTGCTGGACGGTACCAGCAAATGGTCCGCGAAGATCGCCATAACAGGTTTGTCAGTTATCGACGTGTGATCTCTTTCATTCCTCTTGTGTCCTCGATGATATTATTGTCACCGAAACGCCCCACCCCCAACCCCCCTTCGGAAAGATAGAAATATATATTTGTATGAAAAATATATATTTTTCAGTACGATAACGATTTATATCGCATTTACATCGAACATATATACTATACATGAAAATATTACATTTTGGGTCATAAGCATTTGATATTTAAATAGCGTGCCTCTCTCAAGCCCTAGATATTATATCGTACATTATATACGTGATTATCCATATATTTATACGTATCTGCACATATGTATATGTATAAAGGTATAAACACTCAAATAACATGTATACGAAAGCTTTGGTTCGATCGACGGATTTGCCGGCGGCTGCAGCTCTTGTAAACACCACATCCATAGTCACTGTTGTACTTTTTTGTTACTTTCGTCTCGGTGTTTCGTTTCTTTTTTTTTTACCAAATATGTTGTGCGTAATTTGTTTGGATTTTATGTTATTTGATTTAGTGTCTGGCTAACTTACGCCGGTTACATTATTACAGCCGATTCTGAGACACACGTGCAACCCGCTATTCGTTTAAATAATGGCTGTTATCGTATCGATACACACCGAACAACGTTTTCCTTTTTGATTTTTCAAATTAAATGTTCGATAAATCGCCTTCGATTAGTATCTTTTCCTCGATACAATATACTATCTTTTTTGTTTCGATGATCTATTTTTAAAAATCTCTCTGGTACTTTTAATGCAGTAAATATTTTAATGATTTTCTCGTAACGATCTTTTTATGACTCTAGCTTTGGCACATCGTTACTGATATTGCAACGTTTTCATGATTTCTGGCGCTATGCGACAGCATTTTACGAGTCGATTTTGATGATGATGTGTATCGCATTATAAGATTATCAGCACTTTACGCCAATTTTAATCTCGATAATGCGGCGCGTTTCGCAATCGTTGCGCCGTTATTCATTTACGAAGCTTTTAATTGACATATCGATTGTAACACTTTGTATTCAAGATTGATTATGTTTCACTCGCTCACCTTTTTTTTCACATCGATGTATCCTTTTTCTTTGTCGCATCTGAAAATTGTCTGTCACGTGTGAATTTATCTTGCGCTAGGCTGATGCTCGTAGTTTATTGTTACGTGTTCTTCGGTGGGAATATTTGTTATAATGTTTATATCGCTGGAGAAAAATTGAATGGATGTGTCGTATGTGATTATCGATGTACGAATAACGAATAATCTTGAAACAACGATTTATCGAAACGATTCGACGATTGAGATTTTACTTATAAACAATAATACGAAGATTCTATTATTGGATGTTTTGGCTAGATTTGTAACTAAGATTCCATTTGAATATAATTTACTCGCAACATACATTGTCCATAAAGTTTTCAACGAAGGGCAATGCCCGCTGTGCTTCCGCGAAACTCACTTCGAGAAATCCTTCTGAAACTATTATCGGACAAGTGGATAGAGTGCTCGTCGTGGAAGCTTCTCGAAACGAGGCTTCCCTACTTCTCAAGCCTCAATTTCACTGAACTGAAAGTTTCACGAAAACGTATACGTGACGTGTGAATCCACATAGCCCATTAAATTCATTAGGGCATGGTGCAACGAGCTCACCAACACTCCCTTATTTTTCAGGTGAATTAAATATTTATATATTTCAAGCTTCGTGGTGAATGGCATCTTAAATTTTTAATTACACGATATAACGCTTGGTAGGTAATTATAACTATTGTTATGCCAGGCAGTACGTATTTTATGAAGTCCCACATTGCGCCAGTGAATTCTATCACGATCTACAGAAACGTTACTCTTCGCTTTAAATAATTTATGCTTAATTCACAACCACCATTTTAAAGCACAGTCAACAGACGATCGAACAATTTTACGAAAATTTCAAAACTCTAGCAGTTTTATTTTTCTAAATCCGAAAAGCTTTCGTAAAAAAGTAGACATAAAAATTAGTTATGGTCGTCGCATGGTCAAACGAGTGTCCACAAGCTCATTTTTTTAATTCACTATGGATCCAAAAATTCAAAAACTTTGCGCCGCGAAAACGAATTCGCAAGATCCAATCTTGATTATAATTTATAGCTGAAATTTAAAGAACCATTCATCGCTGAATAGCCAAAGAAAAAAAAGTCTAGTTCAGTTTCAGATTTATCTGGTTACATAGGATATGAAAAAATGATCAACTCGAAATCCAATATGCAATAACTCATCCTGATCCTTACAATTCAGAATAACATTATCCCCGTGGTTTTCCCTATTCTTCCGCTTCCAGGGTTTCCCGGTTTCTTTGTCTTCTCTTATCCTCCAGATTCAGTGATTGTTTTCACGAAATACCTGCCCGAACAGGTCGGACGGTTAGACGATCCTCGTTTCCGAAACCTCTAATAAAAGTAAAATGTATGGTGATCCGACTCGACGTGTGATGACATCGATATTCATTTCCAAATTGATAGCTCTTATCGTTCACAATATATTTCCCAGGAGCTCGTAGTCGCATATTTCCCATCCCAGAATTTGCAACAGTTTGCATTATCCTATTCTGTTTATCCCCAACAAACCCCACGTCAAGGAATGTTACGATCGTTGGTGAATAAATTGTTGGTAGAGCTAGAGATATTACATTCTGTAGAAGACTTCAGTGATCAACAAATGAATTCGAAGACCCTAATGGTATCAACCATAACTTCATGTCAAATTGTTTACTGAAAATGTTTATCGATCAAGTAAAATCAACACCATTTGTCCCAGTTTGGTTCCATATAGTATGGACAAACAGAAAAACAATTATAAATTCAATTACCAACCATGTGATTTCACCCGATAAAAAAATACGGTTTTCGTGACGAGGCGTTATTCTCGAGAATAAACAAATATGAATTATGTGTAAAAATACGAAATACACGTATATATTCGATGCCCGATGACGCTATTGTAATTAAACAATGCAAATGAACACAACTGAATCAACGAAACATCCAATAATTCTCCATTTCCATTCGCTCGAGGCTACTTCTGCAATTTGCTTATTTCCGTGAACAACAAACTAGCCTTGTTTCGTCGTCTCAGATATTCAAGATCGATAAAAATCAATAATTCCATTTCCCAGAACAATGTATGCTGTTACGTGCTCGTGATTAATACATGCTATACACTACGAGATTACTTGGTAATCCACTTCATGCCTCAGACTGCGACAATATGGGACCTTTCAGGTCGAATCGTCCGGCGTTTAATTCTCAGAGCTACTTACCCTTTCTATTTTCATTTTAACTATAGAAACATTATTTCATAAATTTTGTACAAATTAAGTGATAATATGATACGAGGTGTTAGATTTAATTGTCCTTCATCAAGAGATGCTCGTCTTTACAATATTATTTTTTGTAATCTTTTTTTATTGTACATTTCTTATTAGTACATCACATCGAGATCTTGCTCAAATTTTCCATATCCTCGTTCGAAAAAAAATATCGCTTAGCCATAAATTTTAGTTAAAAATGTTTTTTCGTTCCAAATATATTTAATAATTAATTAAATAATTGGTTACCTCACAGAACTAATCTAAATATATTATTGATCAACATCTTTTGTATTTTCAACGATAATCCTGCATACAATTGTTATTACTTAATCCTAGACAAATTCGGTCTGATGAGAACCACCAGTTATCCCTTGAGGTGGCTTGTACTCTATGTGGATCAAGTGTCCAAAGTCAATAGGTCCGCACACACACAAACATCGATATATATATATAACAAAATCGCTACGACGTAGGTTTCTCTATTCTATGAAGCTCCCCCCTGTCATGTAACAATGACCTCTCCCAATCTACTACCCCCTAAGAGGCTCTTCCCGGAAATTCGATCGAAAACCCATTAAGACCACGTGACAACTTCTTGTGGTTCAGCCACCGCGTCGCTTCCATTGTCACAGTCAGATCTTGCATTGTGCATGCAGGCTAAATGGGACCTTATCTTCAATTGCGTGCGTGCACGGAGATATCGATTTCTGAAAGTCGAGCGGAATACTCCAGTGTTTTGTTCGATCAACAATATGGGTCTTCATAATATATTTGAGAATCAATACTTTTATATATATATGTATATATCGTAGGCGGAACAACTAGAGGATCAGGAAAAAATCTTGACGTTCTCTGGTGACTTTCAGAAGGCTATAACTAGGAAAATAATAGTTGTAGAGCAATTTGAAACTTCAAGTCTCCAGTTTCGAGTTCTTCAGGTTAAATATTTCCATCGATGAAACTTTCTGAGTAAACACAAACAGATCGGCAAAAGAACAAATTTTTAAATTTTTTACCAACTTTGGAGAGGTACAGAGGGTTGAGTACATTTTTTCGGCGATATAATTATGATGCTTACTTAGCTGGATTCTTCCGCTAAATTGCAAAGTTAATTCCTCCGACAGCTGTATTTTCTTCTTACAAAACGGTTTCCTATAATTCTTCGATGATGAGAATGATCCTATCGAGTGTGTCAACCGTTGATAGTTCGAACATTCGAAGCGTCCATCTAGAACCGGGGTTCCAGTGTTTTTCAGTTTTCGGATGACATTTTTATGAAACCCTTTTGACGCGGAGTTATTTGGATCGTCAATAAAACCTTCGTCAATAAAACCTTCGAGCTAAACTTTGCAATTTATGTTTGGTGGATTACAAGTCACGTCAGAGAGCTTCCGGTCGAGTTTTTTCAACAACAAAAAATGTTGCGCTATTAAATCTATTTTTGATCGACAAGGTTTATCCATGTTCTTGTAAAAAAAAACGATTAAAGCGGAAAGTCGAATACGTTTTTGATGTCAAAGGCTCCACCTATTAGGCTTCTCCACCTAATGATTGCTATCTTTGCTAATCATCGAGCAATCTTTGTCCTCCTTTGGACGTGAGAAATAGTTGTATTTTCAGAGTGTCTCATAGGATGTACGAGGACCCATGAGAACACAAGTCACTCACATACGAGTGCACATATATCATATACGTAAAGTCCACAATTGTGATCGAACGAGACGTTGTTTGATCAGACATGGATGTGTATGAGTCGGCCAACTTGGCGTCTCGCCACGTGAAGGGAGGAATATATACTACCGTAAAACGACCACGACGAAGAGCAACAAGTTTTCTTATTCCGGTACGATAGCACAACGAGCAATTCCGAGCTCGCTTGAGAACGTCGCTCTTCCCCAACCTCAGGTGCCCACCACCCCCAACTGACTGGGGTTCTACCCCCAAGTCCACCAATGTTAATTCCACTATCGTTTTCCACAATCCTTTCAATCTCTCCCTCCCCCTCTCTCTCTCTCTCTCTCTCTCTCTGTCCCTCTTCCCATCGCTATCTCCCCATGTCTGCGTTTCTTCACTCTGACTAACAGGTGGTCTTGTCACGCTCCTGCAATAAGAAACTAATCGCGGTCTCACAGGTTTAAATAGACTCGAGCGATCGTGGCCATCATAATACCTCAATATATTATGTGCTACCATATGGTAATTGAATTTTCATGGTAGATATATCCAATAATTATAATGCAGCATCAAATATATGTAAATTAGTAAAAACGATAAAAATGTAGGTACGTCTTTCAGTCGTCAATATTTTATATATATTTCTAGTTGAGCTTAAATTTGTATATTTTGAATAATAAAAATGTTGTAAGAGGCATATAAAAATATGTACAAATATTGTTTCGGGAAAGAAAATGGAAAAGAACTGCAAGCTTCGAAGTATAAATAAATGGTAGATGATTCAAAATTAAACTTCCAAAATGAAGGTTAAGCTTTATTTGGGGAAGATTAATTACGATGTTCCAAAGTAACTCAGCTTTATGAGTTGCAGGAACATGTCAATGAGCAGAAAATAAGTTTAGGCACGTTTCGAGGATCCCCGTTAGAAGTGGAAGTTTAATAAGAAATATTTTTACATAAATTAACATCTAGAAACGTTATTTTCGTCCCACACATTTATAACGAGCCACATTCCATTCCTGCTTGAGTAGTAGGAGCTACAACTGTATGTTTCCGATAGAAATTGTACATCGAAAATTTTATGTAATTACAGACGGTTCGAATAATTGTAAAAAAACACATTAATCCAAAATGTACTTTTGGAGTATTGTCCCATCGAATTTATCTACGACCATTTTCGAATTAAGAAACATCGTTTTGAGATACCACGAATATGAAGAATCAGCAATTGTGAATAACTAATATTTTTCAGGAACTTGGAACGTTGACTGGATGACTCGTCCAACAGATATTAAGAAAAGAAACTCCCCCGAGACCTGAAGCCCTTGCTTATTACTGCCCGATTACGATCGTTTGTCAATGTTATTCTTTTCAGCACGACATTTTCAGTCGACCCGGACACTCACATTGACAGTCTCGAGCAGGCCGAGCTGATCGTACTCGAGGGGACCAGCAAGTGGTCGTGCAAGATCGCCATCACAGGTGACGACCTTCAACGAATAATGACTATGCTATAGAGAAAGAAAAGAAAACGAGCGCCTATGTATCGAAGGGGACTACAGAAAAAGACGTACACGACGAATCATTTGTTTGCAAATAACGAATATAACCTTTCTTTCTTTCGTTCACGATATCACTTCACTATCTATCCGTATCTCTGTCTCTCAATCTTTCACCGTAGCCTACTAATCAACAAGAAAGAGAAAGCTTGCTATAGCTAGGAAAACCTTATCCATATATCGGCAAATATCTGCCATTAACAAAAAAAAACCGTGTACGAGGTATGTTCAAAAAAAAAGGTGACTTTTTATTTTTCTCGACAAATATTTATTTATTCATCAATATCTATTTGTCTCCATTCATAGACATGATACGCTCCCTCAGATATGATACATTTGTGCCAGTGCTTTTTCCAATCCTCGAAGCACTTTTGACATGCGCTTTTGCAACTTTGGGCCCAGATAAAAATTGTTTCTTGCCAAACAAATCACGAACATGCAACGATGTGTAAGCCAGTGCATTTTCAATTAAATAAAAACACCAATCACGCCAAATCACATCTTGCCTTTATATCTATCAAAGACAAACTGAATATGCAGAATGGCTGATAATGTGAATTAATATTGAAGACACGTGTCTCACCATAGCAATAAAAATCAGAAATCGAATGTACACAACCGGCGAAATTTGAAGTCACCTTATTTTTTGAACAAACCTCGTATATCTGGCTTATTCAACGACGCGAAAAATACATCGAAGACAAGCAGTAGCTTGATCGAGGGATCGCAAACATTTCAAAGAATGGAAATACTTGGATGAAAAAACTAATCAATTTGGAATATCGAAGGGAAGCAGGATACTATATATTCAATTTCAATTAAAACACGTCCGTCAACCATTATCGAGCACGCAGGATATTTCTCAAGTAAATAGACAATGCAAATAGAACGAAGAAAATAGACGAGCAAATAGCCTCTTCTAATGCACGTATGTACAATAATGCGCGTAGAAACACAGGAAGTAGGCAAAGCCAGACGAGGGTCAGACGAAGACGAGACGCTATGTACGACCGTCGCCACATTATAAGATAACGTTCTCCAGGAACTCAGTTTACCCTACAAGGTCGTATGCATGTGGAGTTTCCTATTCAAAGCCAGACGATTAAAAAAAAAACTAACTTGATTTTTAAACTCTCAGCTTATATTTATTATTTGTAGATTCATCGCGATATTTCCATATATTTTTTAAAACAATAAGTAAATCTTCCAAATTTTATAACCTTCGAGCTTTCGCGTCTTTGTTTTTCATTTTTCAGTCTTCTACATCGAAACCCTGTTGTTTTCTCATAACTTCTTTGAAACCGTTTAATGTCGCTTGTCAAATATTTTTCGAGAAAAATCATTTTGCTTCGGGCAAAGTATCGCATACGTACACAAACATATTCGCCATAAAGTGAACGCGTTGTATCCGTACATGGGAACGAAGTATACGTTTCGTTGGGATAAGCATCAGGCGAAAATGCAGCAGATCCTCCGTGAAAAAGAGGAAGTGAGAGGAAGAAAGATGTGAAAACTCTCTCTCTCTCTCTTTCGCTCTCTTTTTCTCTCTCTCCCTCCCACCACCACCCCCACTCCATGTTTATATAACTTTCTATGTGCGAGTGCGTCCAGAGATCGATAGTTCAACGTACAGCCAAGTGCAGCGCCATCGGTGTATGCGGACCGCTGGGGAATCTCGTATCTACTGCACACTTTCTCTCGCGCATCAACCCTCAAATAATATCTTTCTCTCGAGGTTTCTCGCCCCTTCTGTGCTATTTAACCTCCGGCTAAACCCATTATAACGTTTCATTTTTATAATTTTTTCGTGGGCTCTTTCCAGCTTCAACTACATTCACGTAGGAGTACGTATACACAGTCACACACTCGTTACTCAGATAAGGGAAATATAAGGGAAAGAGGGTTGGCTCGCTGCATAGCTTAGCAAATGACGGGAGAAATAAACGAGAAATGTTAAAACAAAGATAAGCGTGTATTCGCGTACACACGTACAGCAACTCACAACTGAAACTACTGTTAAATATTATTTTATCTCGCGTACCGCACAGCTACGTATTTACGTTGACCTCTACAATTGAGGGCTGTTCCAACCGTAGGTAGGAAATTTCGTCTGAAAGAACTGCAGAGATATTCAAATATTATATTTCACCATGGATCTCATTGAATTTGCGAAAAAAATGTGCAGTTTGTAACTGCCAGTCATTCAAAATGTTCGTTGAATTCCATCGTTACGTACCCCCGTAGTTATGTCAACAGCAAATTAAAATATCACGAATCGAAAATGTGAAGCGAAAGAGCGGAAACAAGTGGAATATAAAAATTCGAATATGTCGATGACATTTTGACAAAAGCATTATGGAAATGGGTTTTTCTGGTCGGTGTAAAATCCATGCGACTCTGTAGAAACATCATCATAACGAAGGAACCTAAACAAACCCAAACAAATACACTTACACATTTAAATATAGTCATTACAATATTTGCCTTTCTCTGTGAAGATCAATGTTAAATTATTTCTGAACATCGTATCATACCCGGAAATAGACTAAGCTAAATTCCATGTGCCTGTAAGAAGTATAATTTTGTGCACAAGTACATTTCGATAAAATAGCAAGGATTAAAAAATATTCAAAGGATTCTAATAATTTATATTTATTATGGTATTGATACAAAGATAACTAAATAAGATTTAAAAAATTCTAACAAATATAATTTTGTCGAGTATTCTGACCAAACAATACTGTTTATCTCAAACGTATATACGTATAATGTATCAAGGTATTCTCAAGGAGATTTGCATATATATATATCGTTTTTGAAAAATATGTGAGCAGGATGCCCGAAGACGGTTGAGCTTGTTTGGGTTGTTGAGGCTCTAGTGAGAGAAAGAGAGAGAGAGCGAAAAATAAAAGGAAGAGAAGAATCGATAAACAGGAGGAAGCCGGTAGTTGACGGTAGACAAAGTGCTCAATGCCGTAGGGCAAAGGGTGGGTCTTCCGATCGTAGAGAAACGAGGCTAGTTCGATCTAAAAATGAGTTACGTTATTACCGATGCACTTACGTGACGCGTTACAATGATGAAAGTCTTCTCTATCGCCAAAAAGCCAAATTTTATGAATTTTCAAAGATTATTAATGTATATGTGTATATCAATTTTTATATTAAATGAAAATGTGTATATTAAATATTATATTACATATTAAATTTTGATGACATTTGTAGGAAGTTAGGAATAATATTAAATTCCATTTGAAATATTGTTCCCAGCGAGTCATTGTTTAGGAACAGTTTATGTAAAAAAAAACAAAAATCAGCCAACTGGAGTAGCATTTTTTTACTAATTTATCCTAATACATGTATAGTTCAGAAATACATGGAAAAGTTGGATGACAATTGAGTGGGCAGATTAAAAAATTGATCGTTATCTCGACCCGCATAATCGCGAATCAATAATTTCTTTTTTGTTGTCGTTGTTTTTCTCACTTGACAAATCAACAATAATTAAAAACTGACTGTGACGAGAAAGTCTTCGGATTAGCCATTTTTGTAAATCCCTTCTTCATTATCCTTGAAACCAAAAACAAAATCGAAAGAAAGTTTGAGATTGTCAATGCGGTGCCACGAGTTGAAAAATATCCGGAAAATTCGAGAGTCGAGCTCGACAACGATAAGTCGAGGAGCAGAGAAAAGAAATGTGGAGTTTTTGAAAGGTAGCAGCTGGTGCAACTTTCATTTCCGGCCGGCTAATCAAATCTCTTGATTCGCCGAGCGCAAGAATTGAAACAGCTATATGTACGAACTATGACAAAAAAGCTCGACTGGGCAATCTTTCGCTTCATATGCGATCCTGCAATGGGGTAGTCAGCTGCAGATCTTGAGCAAAATATACTGAAGCAGGGAAGCGCGCAATACCGTTATAATTCTAGGGCTTCTTTCTTCGGAATGAACAAAAAAAAAAGGGGTATCAGAAATTTAACATTTTTTTCGTATTCAACAGGGATTTATAGAGCTTTGAGTAAGAACTTTACGAGTTGAAATGTCACAGCGCTTTTCATTCAAGCAAATGAATCCTGATACGATAATATATACTTTTGAAGTGGAATTTTTGTGCTTTGAGGTTTTATTTTATATTCTGAAGTTTGAAAGATCGTGATAAACGTTTGGATTATCATTAGTGCAAAATGACACGATGAATTCAAAAGAATCACCATATCCGAGGAACCTTATTTTTTCTTATTCCAAGACAATTCAGTGTACAAACAATTATTATCAGAAATTGAACGAAAATCCGAAACCTGAGAAAATTTCGTACGAAAGGAAAAACTTCACTCATGGATCGATGTACTGTCAACCACATTCCTAATGGAGGAAAAGCGAAAACCCCGAGGAGGGGTATGGGAACTATTGGAACCGTAGTTGAATTATAATCGATCCATCAGGCAGTCTCTAAGCTTAGCTAACCTCTATATGGGAATTGTCATGGTCTCGATTTTCAACTAGGAGTGAGATATATCCGAAAATATCGCGTACCCAAACTTCAACTTACAAAGATTCACGCAACTGCATCAGAGGAGTCTCCTTTGCTTTTTCATTCCGTGTGAAAACTCTTCAAAATATTTAACAACGATAGAAAACGTTTATTATCGATAAAAATATTTCCCTTGATTGTCTTTCAGTAGGATAAACATACGAATCTCAGTATGATCAAAAATTGCAAAAAGACCAACATCAACGAAGCTGCTACGTCTAAACGACCAATTTTAATGACAGTCTCACTGATCATATTTCCGAGTGTTTCGTACTCGTTATTTCGGGGTGCACGAACGTTTCGCAATTTCCCATTTGTCCTGGACAGAGAACGTGGAGACTTGGAACAATCGAAAGAGGATTTTCGACCGCTCAGACTGCGATACTAATAATAATGACGATGATGATGATGTTGCTCATGATGATCATCATGATAAATCTAACAAGGCAACCATGGCATGAGCATGAATGTACCCTATCTGTCTACCTGTCCGTTATTTCCGGGTATCGTACATCGAGATGTGAGCATTTATGTAGAATTTATAAATTCAATTTTCCATTCAACAGAGATAATATAGATCGGAAATTAATAATTAAAAATTATTGGATACAAGTCCGAATCCAATGGCAATTAATGGGGTCTTAATGAATCTTTAAAATGGTCCCCAATACATTCGATTTCTTACAGTTTTCATTTATTGAATTAACAATGAGGAACTGCTCACTTCCGTTGATATATATATATATATATATATATATATATATATATA
>JAPYZI010003071.1:0-24929 GCA_030523105.1 Ophioninae sp. A BG-2022a | reverse complement strand
ATATATATATATATATATATATATATATATATATATATATATATAATCCAATTTTATTATAAATACATAATCCAATCTTCTTCCATTATTAAACCAATTCTATAGTAGAGAAAAAAATGTTGGTTCAATTTTTATAAATATGAATAAAAGTACTTAATGGGGAACATACTTTTTTCAAAATCATGTAAATTATTCGAAAAACCCGGACGTTCGATTAGTAAGGTAAAATGTATGGATAATGCAAGCTCGTAGAGGGTCGCAGTCTCAGCGGTGCTAATTACGGGATGGCTTTATCGCTCAGTTCCTTAGCTTATAGCTTCACTTTAATTTTTTTTTTCGTAAAATACAACATGCCCATTGCGGTTACTATGCCGTGTATCGAAAAATCAGTAATCGTGATTAATTCGGACCATAGTTATCCGAAAATAGTATAAATTAGTTTATTGCTGTTGGTAACGCAATAAACAGATGGACGGAGGAACTCACCAGGAAAAAATCAATCAACGCAAATTAGTTTTCTTGCGCTGTTATAAATTTCAGTTTCTACTCTAAAAGTATTGTATTTGGAAGTATAGCTTTCAATATTTCTAATATTGCTATTTATATAAAATATAGGCAGAAACGATAGATTGAATTATTGGAATTACGTGGTAGAGGACTTAGTCTTAAGAACAATAAAAAATATGAATAAGTATATTCAAGCAACGCATCGCAGGGTGGGGATGAAACAAATCTAAACGGAAGGGTTCTCCTTAACCCTTTATAGACTCGTATGACATTTCTGTAACAAACCTCAACAATCCCGCTAAAATATATACTAATCATTTTAGATCATTCAAATTAATGTTATTGCATTGTAACATACCACACCGAATATTTTAATACCAAATACAAATCATAGATGGCGGAACTAATAGTTTCAGCAAGTTCAAATTTCGTGTGCCGGTGAAAGTGACGCGTCGAAACTCGTTGAAAGTTTGAATTCTATAAAAATATAACAAAAGTGTGTAAAATTGTAGTTCTTTCGTCGCAACCTATAGGTAAGTGAATGATTTTGTTCATATATTGTTAGCAAAACACATTTTTTCTTTTAGTTCCACTCAATGTTGCAGTAATGTTACACTCTCTAAAATGCCAAATAAATAAAAATCAATAAATATTTTCGAATGTTTGAGAAATACGTGTTTTTTGTTTGCTTAAACCTATCATATTCCAAAGTAATTAAAAATTTGGTGATCTTGGGCTACAAAGGGTTAATGTCAGCTTCTTTATCACTTCTTAAATAGATTCAACACCGCTGTTAATTAGGAGAATTTTCGTTTCCATCTCATTCTGTACAGTGGTCTGTTGTGTAAAAGCGAAAAATTACACTACGATCGGTTGTGTAAAACCTCGTTCTAGGATTGGTTTCACACTTTGAAACCATCTGCCGTCGATAAAGAATCATAGCTGTCACTGTTTCATTGAATACAGGATGACTATCATCGTGTGACTGAGGATTTCTTAAGAAGGCTCCGGTAGAAATAGGTTTTCGACAGAAAAAAATAATTTTCTACTATACCGCAGATAAAGTACCCACATTCACGTATGCAAAGTTTCAGATAAGGTTAACGACTTAATAAGAAGGATAATAATGGTTGAAATTAGAATTCTCAACCATTATTAGAATAGAATCTTATAAGATATGTAATTGGAAAGAAAGGGTAAATTGACAATGGATGGATATTGACCTAACAAAAACCAGCGTGAACGTTAAACATCGTTAAGCTATCGATAGTACCATAAGTGCAATCGATAGTAGTGGTTTTCATTACCGTCAACGAATCATATTATTATAAAGTCAAACGCTCGTTTGGAATACTTAGATATTGCAGAAAAGAATACACTTTTTAGTGGCTCTATTGTTGACACTTGGCAACATTCAGAAATGCCCGTCATCGTCAAGAACGAGTGTTTACTGAAAGCAATCGAACAGTAGATTATAGGAAATTCCAGAAGTACGTATTTGCATATCAACTACGTGTGTGCAATCGAAAAGCATAATTTGCGAAACCAGCCAAAAATGCGACGAAAAAGTCTTAAGGAGAAAAATGTTAAAATGCTGTTTTTCTTAAAATAACACATACAATACATTGAGTAACATACACGTCGAGTGTTTTAATCGACTTTATCTTATTTCATGAAACAGTCGATAACATCAATACTATCAATAGTTTTTTACCCAACTATAGATAGCTATCGAAAAAACAAAACTATGTTTTACGTACACTATCGCATACACCGTCGACGAATGCAGACGCAAGAATTACCGAAAAGGGTGTAACCCGCTGCTATAACAATGCATAGCGGTAATTCGGAGATCGAAAAATCAACTAAAGACACGCCTATTCGCACCTTCGAAATCTTATACAAGTCGATAATCAAAGAAATCCCCTGACGAAACCGGGTGAAATTGAGATATTTGACACAGTTTTCTTATCGGTAACGTTTTTAAAATTTTATTTTTGGATTTTTTTTTCTATTTGATTTTCTGAATAGAGAACCGTGTAAGAGTATTCTGTGAAAATGTGAAGTAGGTTGAAGCAAAACTCACAAAGTTACAGCGGTTTAAGCAACTGCCTCTCATATATGACTCATCGCGTCAAAAGAGATTTGCTTGTGTTTTCTCCACAAGACACGATTTCAATGTCGGTGCCCCTCATAACTTCAAAACTACTGCACTGATCCTTTTAACCTTTTGAACACTATTTCTGTAATCTTTTGAACACTATTTCTGTACATAATTTACGAGGTAACGCTGGAAAGTTTTTTAAACATTTGTTTTTTTTTACGATAATAAAAATTCGATTTTTTGTGCAAAAATCGCGATTTGCACTCTAAAGTGTTCCCAAAAAATAAAAAAGTGAAATCTTGAAAAACCGTCCCACCGTTACCTGGGGAAAGCGATTATCTAAGGAGAAAATTTTGGTTTTTTTATTCCAGATGATCCAACACCGAGTTGCGAAGGGCACCGCAATTCTACTATTTGCGTTGCTCTTCCGAATAATTGCTGCTATTGCAGTATTTTTAAATATTTCTCCATGAAAATTTTACGGAATATTCTTCAAATGTTATATTTTGATGTACCATTAGTTTTAATAAATAGACTGTTGAATCGCGTAGCTTCTGTAAACAAGCGTTCTGAGGACGAAAACAAACGACCGAGAACATTCGCGAATGTGCGCGCGCAGGCGGACCCGAACATGTATTCCCCCACCACCGGACGCCGGTCCTAGTCTCGCACGAACCACCTTAGCGAGGTGTCACGTTTTCTCATTTGCCTTAATTTCACAAACGCGATTTTTGTATCACCCTAATTATTAAGCAACAATAAACCCTTTTTTTTCGGTTGTACAATCCCGTGTATTTCGCCCACTTCCACTAAAAACTTCAACATAGACGTTAATTGTGTCGTCAGAAAAAAAACATAAAGGTGTGTCATTTTGCACGAAATAACATTACTCCCCCCTTAATAAGTATGCATCGACCTTTCGTTAAGAGGAATTCCTTTATTCCTCTAGTCAACTGTACGTCTAATTGGCTTTAAAACAATTAAATCATTTAAGTATTCAACTTCATAGAAATATTCCACAGATACCATACTGCTGCAAATTTGATGTTCACTATATTCGCCAAAAACATAATTCTTTTGGCAGGTCGTTACTTATCATTGAAAAAGTTGATAAATACTGACCTGCTGATCCCGGTAGAAATAGACCTGACGCCAATAACTGCAGTACTCTTCTGTATGCTTGGTTGATCGGTAGAGCTTGGCGTCCTGGATTATTCATGATAGCGTTGTGCGCCAACAGGTCCAACATCCATGGTGACATGGGTTCAAATCCTTCAAACCTGCTTCGCAAATCTCTTAGCAAACGTATCAGAATTTTGATGCACGAATGATGGGCGTTTTCTTCGAACCAGCGAGAATGTCGGATGGCAGCCAAGTGACCTAAGTTTTCAACCAAATCAGAAAGAAGATGCGAAAATGTAATAGCAGAATGCGATTTATGGAAAAACTTGGAGCATAAAAGTTATCACTTATTTTTCTTCGTGTGAAAATTTGGTATGAACTGCAACAAATGTAGATGGTTCAGACCCTACAGGACATTGTATTAAAAATACATTTACATCCTTATGTCTAAACAATAATCAGGATCTTGTAAAGTTAAATATCCACATTTCTGCCCTTATTGTATGCTATCGATTGCTCTAGTTACAATGGCTCTTGAACCGAACCCTGGCTCTTCCGGTTCAAGAGCCGTAACCTTCAGGAATTTGAATTCATCGAAATATTTCATTAAAAAAATCAATATTATCAATCCGAACGTAATTGCTCCCTATAAATCGGGGATAGAGATTTTTCCGGGTGAATTAATATTTCAAGTGATATGTAAAAAATATTATAAGATAAGTTCAATGAATCTATCTTAAGTTAAAAATCAAATGCCATAAATATAGATAGTAAAGCGGTCAAATTAAATAATATGTACACAAATTGCAAACGCCAATCGTACAATAATATTGTACGATTGGCGTTTGCAATATGACATGTGATGTTGGGCCACTGGCGTAAACTTTATCTGGTACAGAATATTATATACAGGATCATACGAAATTACGAATTAAATACTGTTAAGAGGTAACCTCACCGTTCCGACCAAGTCGGAATAGCAAATTTAACCAGATTTGACTAGACAATACCAAATTGTTAGGCAAACAGCTGTCTTCTCAATTTTCTGAATAAATGGAAAACAGTTGATCGTATTACCATGCAAGTGCCGCGATAGAACTGATGGGGAATAATAAGTTTGGCTAATGTTACGTTGTGGAGAGAAGAGCCGCGTACTCATATTCAGAACACACATTTTGGCACCTTCATCATTTGGACCCATCACTTATCTTAGGACATCCGTAGATATCGATAATTGTTCGATATTCGTATAGGATTTCGAGAAAATCTCGTCAGATATTTATAGTAATCAGTTCCCACGAATTCCACCGCCAATACAGATTGGCAAAATCATGGATTTCTATTTACTACATCACGAGTGTGTGTGTGTGCATGCTTGCGTGTGTATCTCTCTATATATATACATATTGTAATATAGGCTGAGAATTTTTCCATTTTTCTTTCCCATAGTCCAACCGCAGTCTCGAATGGAATAGTCAAATACTGGTTTTCGAATTTCTCAGAATACCATCTTCTAGCCTTATCCCTCCGGAAAATCCCCGAAATACGCCGAATCTCTGTCCGTTTAATAAACATAGCGAAGTAGCTCAACATCGTGTTCACAGAGTTTAAACATCCTACAACCGTGTTCTGTAGCGAGTCAGTCGATATTTTTTTGAATTCCTTTAAAACTATGCACCGTGCGCGGGCGCCATTTTAATTAAGTAAAAAGAATTACATTAATAAAAATTGATTGGTTCAATAAATCAAGCTTGTTATTTATCTTTTTTAAATAAAACTTAAATAAAATTGCGAACATCTGTATCCTAGAAGATGTGGTTTTGTGTGGGCCGAGTGACCCCCACAAAACCAGTTACGTTAGTCAATTTTACGATACCAGTTAAGGGTGAATCGAAAATCGACAAACTTCTCCTAACCGACATCACAATATATATTCGAGTTTTATTTACATGACTTTTGAAACCCGTCTTTTACGAACATCTATTTTTCTTATAATCTATTCATCTATTTTTCTTATTCTCTACCTTGGTGCAGGATACGTAAAGAGATTCCGTTCTTTACGTATCCTGCACCTCTAATCTTTTTCACCTTTCTTTCCCGCTGCTCCTATATTTCCACTTATCATCCTTGCCCACCTTTCTTTATCACTTCCTTTTGCTCCCTCTTCCGCTCAATACTTCCATGTTCTTTCCTACTTTTCGACCAGATAATTGAATTTTTAATTATACGTTGATTTTGAAATCCCTTCTCGCTGTTTACAACTGTTCATTCCGAAGATGTCGACGAATTTGTGAATAACTATTATTTTGGGATATCTCAGAAACCATAGTTCTGAAATCTAATTCTAGACTACACTAGAAATTAGAAATTGAAAAATGATTTAAGACATGTTTAATATGTCCTGTCAACGGTTCCTTTCATTTTCGTGAATAGAAAATATAAATTAAATCTTCCAAAATAGATAGCAAATGAACAAATCCGAATGTACGCGTCTGCTAGTTTATAATTCTTTAAAATCTTTCGAGTTTATGTTAATGAAAATAGCAAAGACGACGTAACGATAATAAGTGTATAACGATAAGATAGCTGGACACGGACACTGCGGTCTCTTGAACACTTCTGTGCTTAGTACCCTCGATTTGTAAAGTCTGACTTTCACAGTACCTTGACAGATCTTGACATCGAGATGTTGGTCCGATTCCAATTTTCGAAGATTCTGGTGTAAGGTAGTTATGAGAACTCGTACTGTTGCTTCGTTACTCGATATGTCAAAACCACGTTCCGTTTGAACCAACTTGAAAACTTCCTTCGAATTGGTCGCTTTAAGATCGGCGTGAACTTTTGTACCCAGTGCCTCAACAGCCGTCTTTGTCGGTAGGGTTTTTAAAATTACAACAATATCTGCAATGTTGTGGCCCTTTATCATTGTTCCTTTCTTGAAGCTGCCAACTTTTCTTACTTCTTCCAGTTGCTGAATCATTAAATAATTTTGTTCTGCTCATTATTAAGGCTTATTCACTATGTAAAATTCATTTTTTAAGTTTAATGTGTATTTATCAATCCGACTTCAAGTTTAAGCAATTTGTTTCTTGAGAATGTCCCACTTTTGCTATTTTCGTTGTATTTTTGAGATCCGACGGTTTGTCATTATCGTTACCTGTACGGATACATTCCCAGTAATCATTGTGTTTTCGTTTTCTGTAGCGCATGTTTTCATCTAGAGAATATATAATTATCTATATGATAATTATATATAATTATCTATATGATAATTATATATTGTGATATTATCCTGAATACAACATTAATTATAAATAAATTATCCATAAATTATCAATAAATTATATAGGGCCGGAAGGAGATAATTAAATATTCTCTAGATGAAAAACATGCGCTACAAAGAACAAAAACATAACAGAGAACAAACGTTGGAAAAAAAAAAATTACTGCCCACTCGATAATCTTGTACAGGAACAAGCGTACCGTATCGACATACCGACCGAAACCTGCATCAATGTTAACAACTCTGAATATAACAGTTCGCAATCTTGTATTATAATGAATTCATCATTTAACGTTCTAGACGTTCTTTCAGAATGTTAAAACGAAGGTCGATGCAAAATTTCAGCTCGATACGAAGGGCATTCTTTTCGGAATAATATCCGAGTATTTCTTATAAGAAAGTTTTGAAACTTACACAGGATTCAAAAGATCCAGGAGCAACAATCAAATTATCAAGTACAGTTTGGAGTTTGACGACGAGATCGAGTATGGAGGATTGTTCCTTTGGTGTCGGACACATGTCTGTATTTTTTTTAATAAGCGCCATGGTAAAATCCGGTTCATCAGAAACTGCCTTTACAGGCGGAAAGGCTGCTTCGCACAGAGTATAATCGAAAGGATGACGAGGTAAAAATTGTTTCCTCGGGAAGCCCATTCCTCTGCCCATACCGCCTCTGGCTCCTCTGACTATTCCGCCACGACTACCGCGTACCATTATGGACTTGAAACATTTATAAAGTAACATTTTCCATTAATTTTCTTAAATGCTACGACATTCAACTTTTTATGGAATTCAAAACTTAACATTCTTATGAGGTACGGGGAAAAGAAATTTCATAACATTTTTATCATTTCAAGCTTATCGCAATATATATTATCAAGTATTGGCTATTAAATATTAACCTAGAGAAACATCTTGACTAACTATGAGTAAAAGATGATAAAAATTATCATTTGTTAATTATAAAAATCTGTGATAGACCAATCCCGGTTACGTTTAAGGGGTGGCACGACTTGAGGATTTTGAAAATATATACATTTTTTAAATATTAAGTCGATATATTTACCAAAACAAACGATGCAAGTTATAAACTTTAATTTATGCTGAATAATGCCTTTGAAAATAATTCCCGTTCCTTTCATACGCCTACAAAGAATTGTCAGGTTAGTATTTTTTTCGACTGCTCGAACTCTCCCTCAAATTTCATTTGTGTGTTTTCAGAGTGCGTATCGACATAAGCATAAAACTGTTGATTTTCACACAGAACCTAACACTTCTGAAATTGAATGCATCAAATTTGAAGCGCCAACCGAAAGGTTTAGAAATAAAATACCTTGTTAGGACGCTCTTCATTTAAGTAAGATATTAGCATTTTGTAACCTGAAAAAATATAATTAATCATAATATAATCATACACTTACCAATTTTAAGGATGAGACAAGTATAGAAAACAAAAAAATATCAAACACTGTAACGGCCTTAACGTGAAATATTCTCGATAGACGCAAGAACACTTTGGATGAATACTCAGCGTCGTCTTCTTCAACAGAACCGGTCACGTTACGCTCCGAAGATGGCGACTTACTACAGTTGAGAAGTTGGTGTATTCACTTTTTAATTATCTGTCGTTTTAGATTATTTATTGGCGGATATTTTTTATTATATGGCTGATTCCAAGTAATAGTATGTAACGTGAATGATACAGAATATTTGATCTCAATTATTAAGTGATATCCACTGTTGGCATGTAATTTTTGTAATAAGGATTTTGTCAAACCTATGCACAGGGCGTCCGTATAGGTCCGAGCCTCGGTCTTATACGTAGGCCTTGAAACAACCTCCCTGATATTGTCCCCACTTTACTCCTGATTCATTTGAATCTTCGTTAATACGAATTTTTTGGCAGAAAATAACAATTGCTTAATATGTAATATTTTTCATGTAATAAAAATTTTGAAATTGATATTTTGGAAAAAGAACTGATAAGACTAGTTCTACTTACTAGATAAGACTAGTAAGTTAGCTATGCACACGTGACTGAATACCGACCGTCGGTACATAGGGAATACGGCGCACCACCATCTGTGTTTCACTTTACGTCGGTTACCGAATCGGGAAGCCCCTCTTCCTGATTTTTACCTCTTTTACACCTTTCGGCTTACACCTACACGAATACGTGTCTCTCATCTTGAAACAAAACTCACTTTGTATTTTTCTCATCAAAATATACTTTGCGAATCCATAGTAAAAACGGTGAATTCATTACCTTACCCCAACAATGAACAGTGACGATTTTTCTATGCGTTTGATACGCGTTTGAGAGGGTTTGAAAGTCAAACTAAAATGTTTCAGGGTCAATATTTTAATTGATATACAATTATATTCAAGTACTCGATTTAACCCAGGGCCCTGACGATTTTGGTGTTGCAGTGCAGTACGCAGCCGAATCAGCTGTTGAAGTCCTAACAATGGAAATTAGAGCACGGTCTTAAGCCCATTACACAGTGAAAAAAAAAGGTATAAGAGATAAGAAATAAGCAATAAGGAACAAGGAATAAAAAATAGCACAGCAATCAATACACAATGGGCAATAGGCTACATTACTTAACCAATCACAGAGGTTGTATGCCTGCTGCTGATGTGTTCACGAAAGTCTGAAACATAATCTAATTGTTGGCGCAACCCATTGATGCGATGCATTTTTCAGTTATTACGTCCTCGTGATGCACTACGTCCTGAGTTCCGAAAATATCGTTCGGTTCATAATACGGATTTCCATAACCCTGTAATGAATACTGGCTATGCTACATTTCTGTGCTCTTGTTTCCTGTCAATTTGAACACGAAAACGGTTAGATATAACTCACGACACTTCGTTGGAAAAATGCCGCCGTATAAAAAACAATCCAGTGATTTGCTGACAATAAAAAATAAGGAACAGATTTCCACCGCGACGGAAATTCTGTTCCTATTTCTTATTCGTTATTCCTTATTTGTGAATTGTGAATTGATCAACAGTGCTGCCATCGCTGGATTCCGCTATTCCTTATTCCTTATTTCTTATGTTGTATTCATTGTGTAACGGGCTTTAGCCTAGGCAAATGTTAGTCTGAGCGTTAGTGTGCGTATTGCGACAAAACCTCGTGGAGTGAACCTCCATGAAGTTGGCCCCCTGATATGATCACTAATAATTTTAATAAACATTAATCGTTTAAGAGAAAAGAAAAATCGTTTGAGAGTTAATAGTTTTTCAAAAACAAATGATTTTAATTTTTGCGGAAATTAGCGTCCAGTTTTTTTTAAAAACGCCCTTACAGCTTTTTTTAATCATTTGAGAGGATTTGAGAGTTCAATAATATCGTTTGAGAGTTGATATTTTATGAAATATAAGAATATTCCCAAAACTTAAGCAATCGCAGGGCCGTGTTATACAAGGAGCACACCCTGGTCATCATTCGCAAGCTAAAAATATAAAATCTTGCCAAAAGTATCTAAAATGTAGCGTAAATGATAAAAAAAAAAGTTTGAGAGAGTTTTAGAGATAAGAAAAATCGTATCAGAGTTAATGGTTTTGCGAGAAAAACAATTTAAATTTTCACGTGAAGTTAGCGTCTAGATTTCTCTTCTACCTCGGTGATAAGATACAAGTGTGATAGATATGGTAGAGGCATGTCTACCATCTACCTTGAACAAGATAATCTTATCTTGCGCAATGTAGACAGGCATAGTAAACGCGAGCCTATTTAATAAATGGTATCGACGGCCTATTCATATCTTTTTGCAAGAAATATATAGAAAAAAATTATAAAAATATCATGAAAATTCTTCCTCTTGAATAAAATTGTAATTTGTTAAACCCTTAATATGAAGTACGCCGTACGCCGTGGGATTCTCGCGAATTGTACAGTGCCGTAACGTTACGCCGTTGAATAGTACGTCGCGACAGTACGGTACTGGTACGGTACGGTATCCTCATGCCGCGGAGTGCCGTACGCTTGTCTACCTCTGTTCGTATAACAAAAATATCGGAATTTTCGGATATTCCAAGTTACCCTGCGAGTACAGTTTTTTAAGTCTACACTAGTCCATAAATTGTGTGTGTTTCGAATGGCGACAAATTATTGGACATTGTTGAGAGATATCCACGGAAAATGGCACCTACGATACAAACAAACGCGAATTCCGATCGTGATAAACGTGCTACAAGACCCGTCGAAAAGAGGTTAGAAATCGATTTCTTAGCTCCTTACAGCAATCACGCTTCTAAACACCTATCCTTGTACTTTTTTCAAAACTTTTTTCAGATCGGAATTGATATGTCGGGTCAAATACTGTAACACACTCCCTGACATACCCTTCGATCCGAAATTCATAACGTATCCTTTTGATTCAACAAGGTAAGGCCGTTTCTCATAAAGATTTCATAACCAGTACATTTTTATGGGTTCAATCCCATCAGTTAAGGACATGTAGAAAGTAAAAATAACCTCCAATTGCCGAACTCTGTTATTGTGTTGGCATTTGTATTTTTCCGGACAAAACAGGCATGCAATTCTGCATCATTCATGGACACAGAACTTGATTGTTATATATTCGGTTAACAATATCTCATTTTTCAAAAAACGCCATTCAGAAATGACAGCTATTTTCCCTATGCTCATATGTCACATGGTACACCTCCTACTTTCTTTCAACTTTTTTATTTCTCTATTTCAATATTTAGTTTTCGCATTGAGTTGAATAAGTAGCTGTACCGCTTTCCAATCCAGTACAAGTACAATTTCAGCATTTCGTACTTGAAATTTGTAACTGAGAATTTCAAAGATGAGACATTTTTAATAAAAGTGCTGTGTCGATAAACTCGACCGAGCTTGGTCCTCAGTATTTCTTTAACCTGTTTCTTTCCAAGCACCAAATAATTCGCTATCAGCAACTGAATAATCCACACTTGGACGCAAATGAGTTAAGGCATCATTGTTCTCAAGCAGCCCAAAAAGAAGACCCAACTTAAAATTTTAGGAATCCAAACTTTTGAATTATTTTGGTATTATAATAAGGAAAATCTCATTTTGTTTCGATTGGATTATTTACTCTGCATTTAGCTATGTACATTTTTTTTACTATCTTCGTACAAAATAGTAGCAAAAGCACTAATCCTTCAAATAATTTATTTAACAAAATAGCTTCAGTAAAGACAAGTTTCTTGTGTATTATAAGATCTGGAACAAAAATTTTTTAAAAATAATCCACGTATAAGTACTTAGAAAAATAGGTATAGAAGTACTTAGAAATTTTTTATTTCATCATATTTTTGAAAAATTGTGAAGTTTTTGTAAAACATTGACTTTTTTACTAAAAAAGATGATTTTCGCCTTTTTGCATTAGGATACCGTACATGAGGATACCGTACTAAAAAAGATGATTTTCGCCAAAACATAAATAATACGTAGTTCATAAAATGAAATGTTTACATGGAATCAGAAAACACTTATGTATTTATTTATGCGAAGGAAATAATTGTGAAGCTTATTCCAGAATTTCAAACTAATTCACGCAAATGCTTAAAAGTAGCGAGTTTGCCGAAGTTTTTTTTTTTAATATAAAATACTGATGCTGCAATATAATCCTTAACGAAGCCATTAAAGAAAACAAATGCTTATTATGAAATCAAATGCATATTGTTTTTATCGCGTTACAACATTGTTTGAGCAGTAAAAAAAACTTTTTGAAAACATAGAATCTTTTTACGCCGTAAAAACTTAATACTATTTCTAAGACAATTGGACTTTAAAATTAGCATAATCATCGATCGATGTAATACGCAATCTCAACCTTACATTATCATTATCTGCTTTTCATTGGTGCATCCATTCGTTCGTTTTATTAAAAACGTCTAAGCACGTTAGATAGTAATTATTCTGTGATTTTGCCCTACAGATTCATACAATATAATCCAACCTCGCTAGAACGCAATTACAAGTACGAAGTACTCACGGAGCATGATCTGGGAGTTGAGATTGATCTCATAAATAGGGACACGTATGCCGGTGATTGCAACGCTCAATTAGATCCTGCGGATGAGAAACTCCTCGAGGAAGATATCCTCACGCCCCAAGACTCAAAAAGGTCTAGACATCATGCAAGAAGCGTGTCGTGGCTTAGACGTACGGAGTACATTTCGACGGAACAAACACGATTTCAACCACAAATTGTCGACAAAGTCGAGGCTAAAGTTGGATACAGCATCAAGAAAAACTTTAAGGTAAATCAAACGACAAACGCTATTCCTGTATAAACGATATCCTGTATAATATCGCGTTTTCAAAAAAATGTACAGTTGACACCACGCGTGGGACGACACACTCTAGTGACCAAAAAAAGGCCATTCTTTGACAATTTTTTTCGGCATCCCAATTAATGGATGTGTATTCTTTTCAGAGGGATGATTTAGCTTATATATTTGAGTACAGAATTTCTTTTCTATCATTATTTTTGTAATAAATCGCGGCCCAGTGCCAATCTTTCAAATTATTTTTTTCGAAAAACACCTCTAGTAGCGAACAAATTAATCGTGAAATATGAAATCTGAAACAAAAAAAGAACAAAAAAAAATAAATTTTTAATTTATACACCATTGACTATGGAAGTACAGAAAGTTTATTTTTTCCAATGAAATTTTATAAATGCGGTTCACTTCTCATAAAAGAATTCGTTGCTTTGCGAAAACGATAAGCAATGAATTGTTTATAAATAAAATTATATCGAAACGAAAAACGTCAAATATACTTCCTTAAAAGATGTGATCGATAGCGCTTATTGTCAACATTTTTAACTGATCCGTGAAATAATTGAAGTAACGTGTACGATGGAATTGAAAAAAATGGGTCTAAGAAAAATTCATTTATGAAATCTACAAGCTGTTAACATCTCGACGTGCGTGGAACGTATTTCCACCTTAAGTGGGTTAAAAGCTTGAAATTTTTGTTTACCTTCAATATGTTTAACTTTTTATTATTTTTGTATGCTCCTGAAGCATCGTTTGAGCGATTAAAAAAATATTTTTTTTGTAATCGCGGAGTGGTGTTAACCTTACAGACGACGTATCAAATATGACGACTAAATCTGAAGGTCGTCATAAGTGATAGGCACTCAAAATATATCGTTTATAAAACTATCGGTTAACTATAACGTCGGTTCTACATGATCCCATCTATGATTTCATAAGCCGTTTTGTCTATACTTGTTATTTTAGTGAATCACTCGTAAACTCCTGGTAAACTCGAGAATTTTACTCTAACTCGAAATGCTAATTATATTTTGAGAGCCTTGTATGTCCGGATGCTGGAACCAAATGCGTACGCAGTTCCGGTTTCATGTCACCTGATCACACGACAAAACAGCGCGATGATAAAATATCCCCAGGAAGCCTAAAAACAAACAAACCCAAACAAATTCAAACAATGATGTTTTGTTTGGGTGATATTTTATCGCGTGGTACTATGACACGCTACCTTCAGAGCTCCATATACAGGGTGACCGGAAATTCGACCCCTTCCTTCAAAGGGGTTATAGTAGAGGTAATTTGCAACAAAAAAAGTCTCATTAGCTGGAGGTCGAAAATTGATGGTTATTGGGATATTGATGTTTTTATGTTTTCGATAGAATTTCCTGACTATCTGCCTAAAATAAAAAATTATGAAATAAGTACGCTATTATAAACAACGATTCGATACTTTTCTGAGAGACCAAGAGTTAGCGATTATTTAAAAACAAATTTTGCATCCAAATTTTACGTAATCTGAAAATTGAAACGCCTTAAGTATTTAATTTAACTGAATTTCTTTTATCTTTCTCCTAAATGTCTCTCTATTTCTTAAAAAAAATATATGGAACTGTGCGTACATCGCTAACTCTTGGTCCCTCAGAAAAGTATCAAATCGTTGTTTATAATAGCGTATTTTTTTCATAATTTTTTATTTTAGACAGAAAGTCAGGAAATTCTTCAGAAAACATAAAAACATCGATATCTCAATAACCATCAATTTTCGACCCCCAGTTGATGAGAGATTTTTTGTTGCAAATAACCTCTACTATAACCCCTTTGAAGGAACAGGTCGAATTTCCGGTCACCCTGTATACAGGGTGGTTGGTTATTCGATACATTCCTTCTAACGGGTTAAATGCAAGGTTGTTTGCAGTCAGTCAAGTCGTGCGACATTCCTTATAAAAACCAATAGTTTTCGGCTAATTAAACGTTTAATATTTCTAAATCTTCAGATTTGAATTACATTTAATTAAATTATTCGGTAACATAATGTCGTACTTACGGAGTGTGTCGACTGTTAACTAAGCAACCCCAAGTTTTAGCAAAATATCAGAAAACCGTACCAGTTAAATACTAGATATCGTTTCATTATTGAGGATTGTCATATGTATTGTATGTACATTCGTACATACAACAAAAGCTAATAAGATGAGGACACTTTTTTTTTCCATCGCCAAAAATACTGTTATTTTACGGACACAACATTAAAGCTTCGAGTGTTTGGAATTATTCCGTATCCCAAATACATTTTAATTGATTAACTGACAAAAAATATTCTAAAACGTGTATTAATATCGTACCTTTTTTTTCAAATGCGTGTTTGAATTAAAAAAAAACATGAAATATTTAATTTTTTGCCATTCAGAAGCGATTAGTTTTCATATAGTATATTATAAAACTTTTTTATCTGAAAATGAGCAAAACTTTGATCTTCAAGAATAAAAATATATTATTTCTAAATATCCTTTATACGCATCGACATGCAAGCATCTCATAATTGGCCCTATGAGTTGAACATATATAACACTCATGTGTCACCATCACTACATAAATCAAGTTCATTGTTATACCACAATAAATGGACTATTGATTATGCTAACCTAATTTCATAGAGATATATATGGGAATAAACCCATTTGGTACTAAAAATTTCAAAATATTACACCATCCCTAAGAAGTGCTCTTGCATATATTTACATAACAAGGACTAAATTATTTTTGAAAATTTATTTACTAATTTCAAGAACTCATCATCTAGTCATATATAATTATACTTTTCATACTCATCATTATGATTATTTACCGGCATACGTAGGCGGGATTACCCAATAGCATACTGCATTAGAATTTATTTTGTAACTTCAATTGTAATAGTGGATACATTTTTTTTAAATAAAAAATCAACGAATGTCATAGGTCTTTTTTAAAAATAAAAACTACCATACTTGGTTAGCCTTGATTAAAAAAGAACCTCCATGATTGATTAATGCTAGAATCTTAGAACGTTGATTGAAAAATTGAATGTGCAAAATCATTTAGAGAACTTTTTTGATTCAATCACTTTTCGGCTTATAGGGTCGAAGTAGTATTTCGGTATGTAAAGTCCACTATAATACCATTTGTAGAACACAATCACGGTAGTAGAATTAACATTTCATTTGTTTAACCTGAATTTACAGTTACATTGAATCAACTTTGAACGAATAAACCGTTACATTTACAAAATATCGTTTTAAATCTTGCAAAAAAAAAACACAAAAACCGAGATAACTTTTGAACTACGAAAGTTCGCATAACACGCATAGTACCCAATAGTTAGGTTTTGTTTACTTTTGTTTCACGCAGCTCCTCGTGTCTTCCAAGTATCAAATGATCTTGATAATTAATTGTAAAAAAAATATGACCGGTCATGAAGCCGGTAACATTCTTCTACAATTCATTGACAAATAAAATACATTTTTCAGGAAGAAACCTTGTATATGGATCGAGATAGTCAAATTAAAGCTATTGAAAAAACTTTCAAGGACAACAAGGTACCAATCGAAAAGCATTACAGCAAGCCGAACGTTGTACCCATAGAAATTCTACCTGTATACCCTGATTTCAAGGTAATTAGTAACTCCAAAACGGATAAGCTTGCATCAATGAATTCTTTAAAAAAAAAGTAAACCGATGTCTTTATTACCTGGATCTTTTTAGCTATGGAAATATCCATGCGCTCAAGTTATATTCGATTCGGACCCTGCACCGACTGGACGCTCTGTACCGGCGCAGATAGAAGAAATGTCTCAAGCTATGATTCGGTAAGCAGCTCCAAGTTTTTCCTTTTATTATTGAAGTACTTTTCGATTCCAGAGAATGTACGATATAATCACTAGCGATTATTTCATCGTTGACAGCGAAGCATCAGTATTTTCTTCCATGACTATTTATAATTTCGAACAATGATCACGCAGCGCGATGCGTCACTCAGAATTAGGGCTTACGATCCGGATAGTGGAATTATAAAAAACAAATAAAAATCATCATCAAACTAATGAAAAATGATTGATTTGGACATTAAACTAATTAGAGTAAAGAATTATTTCGAAATCGTGTGTAGTAAGTAAACGTAGTTAATAACGAATATTAATTCAATCTTATTATGACTTTGCTTTCGATGTTATATTTTTTTATTATTTGTTTATACGATTGTTTTTAGTTTTTGCTAGTTTGTCGGAAGGGAGAATGGTTATTTTCTAATTTATATCGGAAGGAAGTTTTACGTGTATCATTTGTTAAAGATTGTTTTTGTTTTTATTTAACATTTTACGATCTCGTGATCACTACGTGTCTTAATAGCATTCTGTAACATTTGATTTTTCGTGATATCAAAAACGGAACGATATTAACAGATGAATCTTGTTAATTTTGTTCATCAGCTATAGTAAAGCGAAAAATAAGGTTTAAATTTTAATAAATATGGATCAAATGACTTTTCAAAGGACTTCCTCCGTTTTGTGGATTATAGTAGTAATTTTCATATCCGTATTATTCGGACACAAAAATTAAAAGGATAACACAAGTTCCACTTGGAATAGCTCGTTTAAGTATACAACGGTATATTTGACACGACTCTTTTTTCAGTGGTGTTATGGACGAGAGCGGTGAACAATTCGTCGCTTACTTCTTGCCGCTCGATGAAACGATGGAGAAACGAAAACGCGACTTTACCGCAGGCATCGATTATGCGGACGAGGAGGAGTACGATTACAAGATGGCGCGTGAATACAACTGGAACGTAAAGAGTAAAGCTTCGAAGGGTTACGAGGAAAATTATTTCCTGGTTATGCGACAAGACGGCGTTTACTACAATGAACTGGAAACTCGCGTGCGACTGAGCAAGCGCCGTCAAAAAACTGGTCAACAACCGAACAATACGAGACTCGTGGTGCGACACAGACCACTCAATGCTAATGAATTCAGAATGCAGCGTTATCGCGAAAAACAGTTGGAGCCACCGAACGAAGATGACGATGAGGAAGAGGAAGACGAAGAAGAAGATGACGATGATGATGAAGAGGAGACTAAACTCGATCCAACCAAAAGTGATCAAAAAGGTTAGCAAATAGGCTTTTTTGTTTTTTATTTAAGAGATATAGCAACCGAAAAAACCAAAGCTTTGATGATTTTTCTGGGGTATAATAAAAACATTAAAAATGTCATATATTCCTATTCCTTAAATTGTATAAGGGAATGGGAATATTATATTTGAAAAATGGAACAATTCGTAGAAAAATTATACGTGTTATCCAGCACATATTTAAGTATAGATTTTATTATCATTGTTAGTTTGGCACAAGCTTTGGGCGAGAGAATCAATCTCCGACATGACGTTGTTTAGAAAAACACCTTTGGTACCAGCCGAATTTTTCGTGAATAATAACATTTGGAACAAAAACACACAAAAATGCATCTAAGAAGTACGTAGGGATTTTCAATTTCATGCAATTATATAAAAATGTCACACTTGACATAGAAATAGATATATTTTATTTTTAAAAAAGTAAGCATAAATTGTTTACAAAATGAAAAGTTCACATAGAATCAGAAAACCCCTGCGTACTTCTATAAAAGAGGTTATCGTGAAGTTACCGTCGAAATGACAAAATGATCGATAAAACCGTGTTCAAGCAATGAATTCGCTAACAGCGAAAAACGGGGTTTCGCGAAAAACGCGTTTAAACTTTTGCGAATAATTAAATGCTTGAAATTTTGGTTTACCCTTCGGCAATTTTTGCGCCGATTCTGTTTTATTACAATTTTGATACGGTGATAAAACATTGTCGGAGCAATAAAAAAGACAGAATTTATTCACAATCCCTGCTGGGATTAGAATATAATTAAAAAATAATAATTCGCGGTGCTCGTAATAAAGTACACTTTTAAACATTCTCCTTTTTTTAAAATCCTTGAATTTTTATCGGGGATCATTCGAGCGAAACAAATGGAATAATGAGAGCTGTTTTTTTAGCTGGTTCCGGAAATGAGGCTGATACTCGGGCATCTTCGCGCGCCTCGTCGCGTGCATCGAGCAAAAAATCGCGCTCGCGATCCAAGTCTCATTCACCATCCAGATCACGGTCGCAGTCTCGTTCAAGGTCAAAGTCTCAAACGTCGGATCGTAGAAGTAAATCACGTTCACGTTCGGGTTCGGCGCACTCCCGGTCGTCATCGAAATCGGGTTCGCGTTCAGGATCTCCGACGAAATCAGATTCACAATCAAGATCACGCTCGTCTTCGAGATCTCGTTCAAGATCAAAATCGCACTCAAGATCTCGATCACGGTCCCGATCAGCGAGCGGAAGTGCTAGTGAAAGTGGTGGTCGTAGTGCTAACGTCAGCAGTGATAGTGGTTCGGATAGCGAGTGAATACAGTATTTCTACTCTGTTTTTTTTCACCCGAGGAAATACCATTTTTACCAAAGTGCCACCTATCGTTATGTATCTCGGCAAATATTTCAAGATTGTCATTCTTTCAACGTTTTCCACCCGAACCATTTACTTTCTGAATTTAATAAAACCTGATGAAACAAATCGTTGCTTGCTGAGGATAAGTAAGCCAAAATAATTGTTTTCGTATTCGGAGAGAGCTCGAGTTCAGCTTCAGTGTTCGTTTCGCTGGCTTTTTTTATCTTCACGATGGACATGACAAATTAGACGCGGCGGAGTGAGTGTTGGAACGGCGTCAGTAATGGTATACAGGGTTACTGAAAATACGTGGCGATCCCTTTAAAGGGCGATAGTACAGATCATTAGCCATCAAATTGCTCCCGGATAAATGGGGCAAAAATTTACCAATTTCGGAAAAAAATATTGTGTTTTTTTTTTAAAGGAAGAGCCTGCTTTAGAGGCTTCAAAAAATCGATTTTTTCGAGGATTTTTTTGGGAAGGAAAGAAATATCCGATTGAAACGAAATTTTCAGGATTTATTGTTGTATATTTCAACAGTCTTCTCCATTTTTTTCATTATGATATATGTCATATTATGCTTCGTACAAGCATTTCCCCGAGGCGCCTCGAGCATGCATTTGTCGTGCGGCGGGAAAGATGCAGGTCGCAATTTCCATCTGAAGCAAAGAACCCCAAAAATTTTTTATTTCTCAATAGTATAGCTTCCAGTTAAACCAAGAAAATTCAACAAAAAGTGAAAAATTCAACAATTTTTCGCTAATTGAAAAAAAATTCATTTATTTGGAAAAAAACTTCATTTCAGACTGTTTAAAAAGTTGGTTAACCTTATGTTTCTCAAGGTTTTTTAGGTTCAACTAGAAGAGAATTTAATTCCGAGTACAATCAATTTTGTCTCGTTCCGATAGGACGTTTAATTTTTTCCCTAACTTTTCCGCTGCACGACAAATGCATACTCGAGGTGTCTCGGCGAAATGCTTGTACCAAGCATAATATGACGTATATCTTAATGAAAAAATTTGAGAAGACTGTTAAAATATACAACAATAAATCCTGAAAACTTCGTTTCAATCGGATATTTCTTTCCTTCCCAAAAAAATCCTCGAAAAAATCTGTAACTGCCAAATTTCGTGAAAATCTGGTGAGCGATTTCAGAATCCCGTGGGAATCTACGTTTGAAATCGGCGGGCGCGGCCGGGGGGGGGGGGGGGGGTACCGCCCCTCTTAAAATACGTAAAAATTTTTTAATCCACTTTGCTGTAGCGTGACCCACTTTTCTTAAAAGAAACGAGAATTTATCTTTTTTTAATTTGTACATTCTTGTCCCTACTACACGGGAGCAATTTGATAGCTAATGATCTCTACTATTACCCCTTAAAGAGATCGCCTCGTATTTCCAGGAACCCTGTATATGTTACGGTCAATATTTGCAGTACAGGAATTCTGTAGAATACCCAATTATCGTATACAATTCCGAGTTCGTCACGTACTGTACCTAGTAACATATGCGTTACATAGGTATAACAAACAACGTCATTAGGAGATTAGCTAAAGTATAAAATGATAGATAAATAAAACATTTTGGTTTTCTCAAAATGAACTTCTATTAAATTATTAATTGCTCTTTAAAATTTGCTCTTTAAAAAATTGCTCTTTAAAATTTTTATGAAAAATAAAAGTACAATAGTTTTGTTCACAAAATATTACACAATTATGAATAAGTTGTTTCTTTTATGAGGTTGTTTGGATTTGTTTGAGTACATTCAAGTTTGCTTGGCGTTGTCTTTAGTATATATTGGGTTTGTTTAGGGACTAGTTTGGATAGTACAATACGTTTAGATAACCTTAAATTTAGCATAATTCGAAACCTACAAAATTATTTTTTTTCTGATAATCACATGTATTAAATACATCTACGGCTATATAGAATGCCTAGATAATGTATAGTACAGTATGCCGGATTATACAGATTGCCGGTAATATTTATGAGCGTGGATGGAATCACTCGAAATATTGACGCGCTCATGAACAAAACCTTAGTAAGGATCCTTAGACGTTGTATGATCTACCATTAGAATAGGATTATAAATTTTATTTCAAATGACTTTTCGATAATTGGCATCGCGAGTATACTTTTTTTACACTCGGGTTTGGCAATGTCATTTCAACTTGATTCAATACTGACAATACTGTAAAACCACTTTCGTATAGTTATGATTCTTTTATCAATTTTATATCTGGAATCCCCTTTTTAATGTTCAACATTTCAGTGCTGAAAATTTTTGCGATTTCAGTCGATGACATATTTGTAGGTTCAACAATAGCAAATCTGAAAATCTTGGGCATTTTTCGATCATGCTTACAACATCTGTAAAAATGATTTATCCAATTGTCAAATGCCACCAAGATTAACTGCCGCAAATTATATATGTACGTACTTTGTTCAATAAGTTTCCGTCTATTCTTTCGAAAAAAGGAAATCGAATTTCGACCTGAAATTGGGAGTGCACGTTCCATTTTGTATTTTATGATCGGTTTTCAAATGGCTTTCGAGACATTAATTTGAAAAATTAATTTTTCATTGCGTGTCTGCTATATCTCGAGCTGACAAGCTCAGCGATACCTATATATCTTGATGAAAAATGAGAATAAATATGCCAGGATGATTTTATGATGAAGAAAGGGATAATACGATTAGAAAGTGGTAAAATAACAAACAAAACAAAACAGGAAAAATGAAGGAATTAATAAAAAGATAAAAGAAAAATCGAAGATGTGATTTGCGGCTACTTCACGGATTTGTTTTACAAGGGTAGGCCCTGACGTTCGGATCAGGGATTTTCTTCAAACTTTGTATACTTTTAGTAGTCCATTGGGACAACATAATGTTCAAGTGGCAAGGAATACTACCCAACTGTTTTCGGGAACGTCGCAAGAGAAGTGTTACGCTACAAGTATCTACCGGTGCGTAGCAACTCTGAGCACAAGACGGCGGCGGTCAAGTGATTAAAGTTCAATGCCCGTAATCGCTGAATCGAGCACCGCTTATATGATTGTTTTCCCAATACTGGTTATATTCTTTCGTATATTTTACAATTCATTACATATTCAAAGGTAATATAATGAAAAAATAGTGTATTTGTATGCACCTCTATCAAACTTTCAATGTTATTTGGTTGTTAACTAATTTTTATTATGATAACAGCTATTATATTTATAATTATCGACCAGTAAACAAGCAAACGAATAAAGTTTTCCTCAAAGTATATGTCTGTCGAGATTTGCAAAATTCCTCATACCTGGACAGGCGTACACTTTAAGGAAAACTTTATTCGGTTGGTCGTTTAGTTGTCGATAATGTTCGAACGTTGTGGTCTCCCCTTATTAGCCGACACTCCGGTTTTAGTTTGTTTCAGTTCACACCGGTGTTTGGGTTTGTTGAGTATCAATAAAGTGTTTATCATACGTGAACACAATAAAATTCTGTTAAACCTGCGGTTGATTAGACAGGGATGGAGTGTAACGCGTGAACTGGATGAAGACTCGCACCAGGCGATAAGATATACAGATATAGCCATAGCTGAGAACGTCAGCTGTAGTCATAGTAGGCGCCCAATATAAATTTTTTTGAAATTGCTATCTTGAAAACTACGACGTTTAACCAAAAATCCTTTTTGGGGACAACTCACAATATTAAAAGGAGGTGTATGCCAAATTTCAGGTCGAAATTCGGTTTCCGCTTTGCGGAAGTTTATCCAAATTTTTTATTATGTATGAACGATAATTGGCAATGCATATTCATCAAATATCTTGATTGAAAACGTCTTGTGCATCTAGGTAAACGAAACATTCCCGTAGGCACATTCTATCATGTTCAATAATAAACAAGCAATCCACTACTACGGATTTCTATGGAAGCTTATACGAATTCAATTACCATGTTTTGAATAAATATATCACTAAATCCAAGTTACGTTCATTATTGTATGACTGATCTTTATAATTGAAAAATCTCCTATTTATTATTAATTTACCTTTTCGGAGTAACCAGTCATTGGGAATATCACATGGCATTTACCTTTTCATCAGCTGTTTAAGAATAATTTTTAAATCCAATATCACTGCAGAATATCGATGGTAATATACAGGGTGTCCCAGCTAAGAATGTCTTCCGTGAAATGGAGGGTAGGGGTTGAAATTCTAAGATAGATATAAGCATGTATGGGTCGCAGATCAACCCCTGAATTATTATTAATTTTTTACGGCAGCCAATCAGACGCGCCCGGAGGCGGGTCTACGTAGGTGAGTGACACGCACGTGCGTTAGTGCCCGGAGGAGCGATACCCCCACCATGCGGACACTGCCGCTCGTCGGTGTGCGGTTGCATGTGGTTGTGTGCAACGAAAAAGGCACTATCGGTTAGCGCGCGGGCGAGCCGCTGTCATAGCTGTTATTTGTATGGTTTTCTCTACGTTTGGATTTTTTTTTCTTTCTTTTCTTTAGGGAGCGATTCCGGCCTGCTACCTATGTTGTGCTGTGAAGCACAAAGCACAACGGCCCTTTTTGAGGGCCACCGACCACCACCGGCCCTTATCAGGGCCACCAATTTTGACTACGTAAAGAATCGCTGTTTGCTGAAAACGGCAAATAAATTGCGAAAGCGTTGTCGCTGAGGATTGGACTGAATTGCCTAATATTATTATTAATTATAAACAATTATTTATTTGATTATTTATTCATTATAACTTGTTGATGGACATATTCGGTGGATTATTACCGAAAACATTCAAAGTTGCAATACATTTAGTAGAGACACAAATGAAAGGACAGGTAGAGGTAAAGACAGAGGTAATTCCGATTCCGGCCGGGCGTGCCGTCGCGGCCGGAATCGCTCCCTAAAAAAAAAAGCCAAACGCTCTAAAAACCATAGCAATTAACAGCACATCGGCTCGCCCGCACGCGAATCAATAGTGCCTTTTTCGTCGCACACTACCACATGCAAGCGCACACCGATAGTGCGCAGGTTACAGCAGACAGGTTACACACAGAGGTAACAGGCCGGAATCGCTCCCTAAAAAAAAAAAAATCCACTCGTAGTGAAAACCATAGCAAATAACAGCTATGACATCGGCTCGCCCG
>JAPYZI010003070.1:0-19559 GCA_030523105.1 Ophioninae sp. A BG-2022a | reverse complement strand
ATTCCTCTTTTTTTTTTTTCTCATTATTATGATTTTTCCCGTTGTTTTCTATGCGATACGCCATCACCACCGCGCCTTTTCGACGTCTCGAGTTTTCACACCTTATAAACAACCCCCATCCGCGTTCTGACCACATCTGCATACGTTCCACCGGAAACGAACGGCCAGTGTTTCTTTGGACGGGGCGATCCGTCGGAGATAAATGTTGATCGGCAAGTTCTAATCCCAAACAACAATTATGGAAATTGTTTATCTGCTCGTTTTGTTTTTAGGCTCGGATCAAGTTGGGGACTTGAAAATACGATCTGCAGATAATTGCGATCATTTCTGGAAGCGAACGGATGTTTAGAGATTTTTTGTTGTACTTAAATTCTCCAATAATTCGTGCATTATCATTATACCAAAAACTATCCGTCTACAGATTTTAAAGAACTTTGGCGATTTTTTAATATCGAATAGTACCGTTTCTAGTAATACTCGTAAGACGCGGGCTGAGCAGTAGCCCAAAGGTAGCCAAATCTACCGTAGCTCAAGATCAGCTGCAGCGAGTAAATTTCGAGATCTACAGCGCTGAAAAAGTGAGTGAAGGGCACCGCGTAAATTTAATATCGCTCGTCGTTATATCGATATCAGAGGTGGCGGGGGGAGAGAAATCGGTTGGAGAAGAAAAATGGAAAAAGTGTAGGTGGAAATGTAGAGAAAAGGGGCAGAAGGGTGATCGCAAGGATGCGTCTTCCATTCCCCTCCATGAGATTCCCTCTTTTCTCTCCTTAGAAGATCCGCCCTATGAAAGATACGCTACCACCGGAAAAGTTGCAGGTCACGTATAGTTCGGATACTTGCCGCAGTATGGTGCCTTATTCCACGAGAGAGGTTCTCTCCGATGTTCCGAATATATCAAAGTTCATGCGTACCAACCTAATACGATTCGCGTGTGCACCGTTGCGGCTCGTAGACATTTCGCAGATTCGCGCGTATGGTTCGTGCGCGTTCTCCACCCTTTTGCCCCTCGTTGAGATTGTTTTTTTTTTTTTTTGGTTTTATTTTCATTCCTGAGCGAAAGAACCGTTCTGATGATCGTTTTTATCCCCTGGTTTCACTGTTGTAGCAAAACCTACCCCTCTCGATCTTTATTCATTCTTCGCCACTCTCATTTCAATTTTTCAACCTTTTAACTGCGGGGCAAAGGGCTGCAAAGGTTGGCCGCGTGTGGCATGAATCCTAAAATCGGGTTTCCCTTATCCGAATATTCGGGAGGACGTTCAATCGTAAAAGTGGATGGAAACAAAAAAGAACGAAATGTCTTCGCAAGCGAAGCGCGTGTAGAAGTCGACGCACCGATTCTCCCGTTGCGAGAAGCGAACGTTGCGCAAGGATCAAAGCCTCTCTCCAACTCGATACCCAATTCCTCTGCGAACTCTCTTCGTCTCCATTATTCATTTTTTTCGAGCGTTATAACAGTCTTCGCCACGCTCATATTCTCGTTCTAAATCCTCTGTGAGCATACGTCCCAATCGAATTCAAATATGCTCCTTCCACGCAACGTTGCGTCTTCATTGATAAAAGTCCATTGAAAATCAACGCTGCTTGATTTAAGGTATCACTCGATAGATCGTTCGATAAAACGTCAATAAAAAAATGGTGAAACATAGATTTACATAGATTTACAATTCTGGATCACCCTACGCATTTAGCTTTACAAATATCTCATTTTATAATCAATTAATACTCAAAAACGTCAATTTTTCACTTCCAATTACAATTGAAGCTAAATTCGACGATATTGCTATGTGCTTAACTGAGCTTTTCTCACAAACCTGTTTCAACCGTCTACTAAAAATATTTCTCTTAATATAATAATTAATTATTACGTTATCTTCTATGGGTCAATAATTCGTGGCGGATGAACTTATGGGGAAGCAGTGGGCAAGCGATTTACGCAATGACAATACAGGCCTATTAAGAAAATGTGCATTAATCGATCAACCTCTCTCCCCGGTGAACTTTCACGTCGATGGATTGTAAGCGGTGAAGTGTGACAAGTGTAGGGTAAAAGGGCATGGTATCATGAAAGTTCGAAGGGCTGGTGAAGAAAGATCGGAGATAACACACTTTACATAATAATGATAATAATAATAATAATAATAATAATAATAATAATATCATAAGCGATAATGATATTAGAACTTTGAATAATAAAATAATAGTTCATCATATCATAATTATTTATTTAGAATTAGAATTATAAATTTGTACGACGTTATAATTCATGATCCATAATTAATTATTGATAATGACAATGAAATAATTAATAAAGTGAACAATATTTCTATTATATTATAATATTACCTATCATTTAATTATAATACACCATTATATATAACTATTAAAATATTAATAATGTCAATTATATTATTTAAAAAATAATAATGATATAATACGTATTATGAAATATAATAATAATAATAATGATAATAATATATTTCATAAGAATAATATTCACACAGGAGAATGAATGTACAAAGCTTATTAAGAGCAAGTTTTGTTCTTTTTTTTTGTAACGATAATTCGCAAACTGCTTTTTTCACTCGTCTGAATTCTGAATCGCTCTGTACCACGTATAGGTTACTCGGAGTTTCACGAATACACGTATAACGGTGCAAGACTTGCCACGTCACCGGCACTCGGATCCACGTCTATCTGTCAGTTTCCAGTCTCAAACAAGATGGATGGCTGGCGAATGGAAATCATGGTTGAAACCTACCGTCGAGTCCCTTCACTCCGCGCTCTCTCCTTTTCTCTCCCTCTCTCTTTCGCACCCTCGATTCGCCCTCACGACTGACGCCGACGTCGTCGACGTCCCTGGCACCTTTTTCCTTATATATACCCACTCCATAGGCCAATGCTCGTGTGTACGCGAATCCACCACCCCTCGAACACTCTGCGATCCGCTTATTCCTCAACTCCCCCCATTTCCCCGTTCCTTTCGCATCATCCAGTCTTTCCTCATAGCCACCCCGAACTCTTCAGATATAAATATATTTGTACGCCGTATTATGCGAACCGACTTACCTGCCACCCTCTTCGATCGAGGAATACGTTAGAAAAAAAAATCCTCGTCGCTTTATTCGATACTTCACGATCGTCCTTACGTTTTGACATTCATATCGATATCCGTAATGTTCTTTAATTTCTTCAAAATAAATCGTTTTTCAATGATTGATGGTGAACGTTGAAAAAGAATGAACAATTTCTGATATTTGCAATTACTTTAAATTTTTTAATTGTCGTATAAGACGAAATGCTGATAATTATTTTATACGTCATATGTAAATATATTTGAGCTATACTCATACCCACACTAATATCCTAATCTGGTTTTCTTTGATTCATAACTCAAAGAAAATCAAACGAAAAATTATATCGTGCTTTTCAAATAGGCAATCTATAATTACATGTTTGTCATAAGAATTATATATATATAATTATATAATTGCCCAGCGAAGCAGGCTGGGTTTGTTAGTATAAAATAGTACGAAACTATTATTGCTTTGACTTTGTAATTATTGTCAAATCAAGCAATCATTCTTCATGAGTTAATTAGGTTTCTTTAACAAGGTAAGAGAATTTTCGATTTGCGTTTCAATGAAAATCCAAGATTTGTAACCAAAACGACAATTGTGTTAATTCCAACGAAATTTTATTTATCCGCTCGTGTACAAGTACCATAATTTAATATAATATTCATTTACCTACTGATAATTACCTAATTCCTAATTAGACACGCATTCAACTTATATGAACTTGGCAAATATACACACCTAATGGGATTAAAAATAATGTATGTAGATATGTAAAGATCTAATTTGCAAATAAACAGTTTCAGACTAAACAATATAATTCTTTGTTATAAAATACATTTTATCAACGTAAGAAAACAATATACACATATTCGAAGAAAATTTTTGTTGAAAATTATATACGTGTATCGCTTAAAGTCTTCTCGTTCTTTTGAGTTTTGAGAATTGCCATCACACGATGGCAATTCTCAAAACTCAAAGAAACGTCCATTGTAATTTCAGCTGATGGATTGCACAACGTAAATCGTAAATAAAATAGAAAATCATCTTTTCTAATGTACATCAGTGATAAGACCACAGGTTGGGTCTTCAATTCAAATTTTGAGCGCTTCACTTTTGGGTCATTTCGCCATCTTTGATCGTATTACCATTGCAGCGTCAAGGGTTTTCCTAGATATAATAAGAACGGATGATTTCCCCGCAGTTTATAAGCTGACGAAAGTTGAATTGAAGTATTGCATTTCAGGGAAGTCTACGCGAATAGCGTTATTTTCTTCGACGGTATAATTCGGCACGATCTCTGGATGTTGTTCGAGCCAAGTGCTGAGATCCGGCAAAGTCGACATATTGAGATACTCCTGAAGGTTGTTCGCCTGGTTCGAAAACTGATGATTGTAATTAGCGATCGGATGATTGGGATAACCCTTGTAATACGTAATTTCAGGTTGTTGGTAGTTATACTCAGGAATGCCAGGCAATTGATTCTGTTGAAGATTACAAGTCGATGGTTGTTCGTAAAAGGCAACGTCCTTGTCTTGCCATTGATCAGCGATGTAACCGAGCGATGATGGTTCGAAGTACGAGATTTGTTTGTATTGCTGCATCGATGCTCCAGGATTTCTATTCGTTTCCGTCGAACCCCATGATTCTGGAGTTCCAGGAGAAACTTCGAAATTGCCGTCTCTAATGTAACGACAAGTTTCATTGGGATCCGCGTGATCGGCAAGTTCGGTGGAACGGCGATAAATCGGCGAAGCAAAGCTGGTCGTCGATGTTGTATTTTGGCTATAATCGCTGTACGAAACGTTCGTGTCGATCAACGGATTCGCCTGATGATCGTTATCACCGGGAATCGACGAAATTTTCGCGGCTGCCGAAACACGCGAATCTACAATGGCGTTCGGCGATTGGACCGGATTGTTGGTGAACTTTTTCTTCGGTGATTTACCTCCTGGGCCATCGGCCGTATTGTGAAGTTGCTCCTTTTTGTACTTCATGCGACGATTTTGGAACCATATCTTGATTTGTCGTTCGGAGAGCGATAGAGCAGTCGCCAATTCGATGCGTTTCGGACGACACAAGTAACGCTTCGCTTGGAATTCCTTCTCTAGCTGAGCCAGTTGAACGCTCGAATACGCCGTTCTCGCTCTTTTCCCGTTTGATTGCTTGTTGCCGCGGACGGTTTCAGCTGTAACGAGGGTAATTGTCATTTGCCTTTTTAGTATATTGACCGTATCGCGCATCGCATCTTTCGTGCGAAAGCTTTTCGTCGAGAGGAGTTTCGGGTTGTGAAAGTGGGAGTGGAGGAATGGGCTGGAAAGAGGGTGAAACGGAACGATCACTCATCGCTGATTCATCGGCGTAACAGCTATGAAGGTTCGTGTGCTTTCGTGTATTTTGGTAGGAAGCTAATTTCGCTGGACGGAAGAGCGAGGACAGTGGTATGAAATTTTGTAATCGTTATAGCTCTTCGGACAAGGCCGATTCGAAGACAAAGACTCAAATCGTCGCCGCGTCACGATACAGCCGAAAACGCGTAACGGTCGTCAGAAAAATGCCTTCACAAACGTATTAATGTGCAATTAGCGGAACGTTAAAATTCTTGAGCGTTTGCTCAACGCTATTTTCGTTAATAGCGATACAATCCTGAATGCAAATGCAATCACGGATCAACTACCGAAATATACAAACCCCTGATAACTCGGAAGGGTTAACATATTCCAGTAGGAATAAATTTTAGTACACGCGTTTTCTAATTTTCCAGTTAACCGTTTTTCGATCCCGATGTCTACCGCCGGTCAAATTACGACAGGTCTTACAGGGGGCAGTAAATATTTTTGGGAACGTTTGAATGTAAAAATGGGTTAAAACGGTGAGTATCGTATTCGCAGAGCTATCCGGTGACTTCAGAGCGACCGTATAAGCGAACGGTTCTGAATGTAGTCAAAAATGTATTACCAACGTTTGCCACGTCGAAGGAGTCATTAAACGATGCCTGGTTGAGGTACGCAAAAGGTAGCACTTCGATTTTGGGTTACCATCGATTGTGCGATGATCTCGAATTACGACCGTCATCATGACCGAGAGATTTGCCCAATATGGTCAAAATGCGTAAAACTCGTAAGAGGAGCGTACAATTGTTGGCTCCCTTGTAAGACTCCACTCGTAATAACCTATATTGTTTGTCAAATCTCGCTCAAGGAAACAGCGGGAAGTCCCTGGCCCGCTAACCAAAGAGCAGGTAAGTCTCCCGCTGGGCCACTCACTCCAAACACCAGTCAGTGTACTCCGCTTTAATACGGGATTAAACGGTTTGTAGCGTGTGAGCTGACAACCCCTTGGCCAATATATCTTCACTTTTATTTTCTCTCCTTCTTTGTACTTTTGCAAATTTGTAGAAACGTGGAAAAAAAGAACGAACGAGGAGAGGTAAAGAAAATGCTTGCTGTTTCGGGGGTCGCAATTGATATCAGGGTAATTCAAATCGACTGCGCTTCGAATAATTAATATCTAAGGCTTATCGCGAATAATCATTTAAATAAATGAAAATATGTAAATAATTTGGAACTGACAACAATTTACGTTTCGTATTTGAGTATTCGACCCACACGGAATCGAAATCAAGTTCGATTTCTGATAAGACATCGCGAACACGCGTCGAAATTTCAAAGTTGGGTTTTTACAACGAAAAACGTCACGCGACAAAGTAAAACGAAACTCTTATCGCGTATTGTGACAGAGCATTTTATCTACGGAATTTTCACGTGATTTTTCCGAACTTTTTTTTCGGTACACGTAGCTGAAGAAACGTTACGGGTTTCGAAATACCCCCCATGGCTATCGATATACACTGGGCTCGAGTCGTTATATCAGAAGCGATATTTTTTTTCTACACGAGGTTTTCTTTGTCCCCTGACTGCAAACGCAAGAGTGTGATCTTTGAAGCAAGCTCAATCGAATAATTAGTGAAACAATACTGTAGGCGTACAAGGTCGTTAACAACTTTTTTGTTTAATCGCGTTCGCCAGTATTTCTAATATGTTATATCATTTTTATAAGGAATAATTATAAAGTATATTATTATAATTATTACCATAATAATAATAATAATAATACCTAATGCACGGGGTAAATTTTCCTGATGGAAACGTGCCTAAAGCAAGCGGGTTTCCTTGAATACAGCGCTATACACAATCAGTATCGATTTCCGTAGGCTGATATAGCGAGTTGCCGAAAAGTTTAGATACCACTATGGGGACGATGAGTATGCTCGTTTAGGATCTTTAGAAGCACGTCGGAGGAAGCGGGAGAGTACGCCACTGTATAAGCTGTTATACAGGCGTTGTGTTCGGTAACGAGGGTGTTCCCAAGACTTTCATGGGTGTCAGGAGGTATATGTAGGAGCAGGGGCTGGCAATGTATCATATACAAACTGGCGGTTCTTGAGAAGGTACTCAATGACCTATTAGGACACTCCGAGGACAGCGAGCTGGTAGCAAGTTGACGGTGATCTTGTTAAAGTTGCTGGTATTTCCTCGTCAACCTGACACACTGTGTGTACGTATATACTTCAGTGATATCATAGAGAGAGCGAAATTTGAAAGTATATGGAAACGGTCAATAAACTTGTCAACTCTCAACCGTGACGATGGTCCATCATCCCTTGGAGCCGGGCAAGAAAAATTCATCATTTTCAATACATGAAAAAGCTACGGATCGGCTCGGATGTGCAAAGTGGATTTTGTGGAAGTTACGATAAAACGGATCCACGTTTCATAAGGTCCATTTTGATGATGATGTTTTTTAGGAAAAAAATATCGATTCGAATCAAATAAAGCTCCTATCAAATAGGGTTAAACATTAGCACTTACTGCTAACATTTACAATTGCTCTGGGAAAATTACGCAACCAACAAATGATAATGAAATTGAATGATCGAAGTGAACCAACCTTGAACAGTTCCACAATTGTTGAGAGACGGAATACTTTTGCAGCCTGTTTGCTGAACGGAGCATCCATGATCCTCTTCTTTCACTTTCATCAGTACTGTTTTTTCTTGACGTTGAACGTTCATCGTTGTTTCCATTCCCGGTGTATTTTGCCAGCTCGCGTAAGCCTGATTCCGCGAATACGCGTTGGCGAAGCCATTATTGCCGTTCCAGCTTTTAGTTGAAAGGGTAGATTCGATGCTCGCAGGTGAGAAAGGATAAATCGGTTCCTCCGGACTACCGATTCCTCCGACTTGACGCTCAACGTTGGCATTTCCAAGCTCCACGAGAATCATTTTACTTTCGTTTCGAATTCTCACTTTGTACACTCTGTAGAATATTTAAACTGGCAAATTTGAGTACGTTTTTTCGCAGTCGCACAGTGAAGTGTTTCCGTCGAAATTGTTTCGTCGACTGACACCGCGAGGCTCATCGACGCGACAATTTGTAGGGCCCCGATCGCCGGTCGGTTCGACCAATCGGATTTCTTGAAAGTTACCAAAATACGAGAGATAGAGGAAGAGAGAGACAGGCAGCGGAGTATAGCAGCTTGTATTTCTTCGCTGAGGTTACCGCCCACGTCGTATAAGCTTCAGGGTACGTACTTCAACCTGTACAAGCATGTAACGTACCCCGATAGTCCCTAATACGGATCCGCCGACTGGGTCTTACCCCCTCTCTTCGACCTGGGCCTTGCACCCTCATCCCTTGTCGCGAGACTGGCGACGAGTCGATCCCCCCTGCGGAGTATTCGTCGCCTCTCTATTCTTCGATTCTCCTAGACTCTCCGTGTAATTTCCTTGAGATCGTGGCTCCCGATAGAGACGTCGTGCCATCAGCCCCCACTTCTTGAAGCGCTCGTAACGAGCGGTCAATTTGTTGCTTTTGGCGCGCGCCGTTTCAACCCCGTAACGGACCAGACTGATGCTAAAGTATGATACCACATCACCCAACGTTCTCCTATGAAACTCCACGCCAATGAATAAATTCGTAAAAAAAATGGTCCCTCTAGCGAGACGAGAGTAGGAGTCGTTGACGAATCGAAAAATGCGCTGACGACAGCGATCTCTTCGTATCGCCAAACGAGACTCGGGCATTCCGAACTTTCACATATTTACGGAACCACGACGACGATGACGACGATAGCGTGCATCCGGATAAGAAAATCGGAATTGAAAGTGACGACAAGACGAAAGCGTCGTGAATGCGAGCAATGTCATTACCTGGCGGGCATATGAACGTCATTGACGCGCGCGCGCGCACCAATGTTCCTCAAGCACATCGGTCATCTGGACGGAACGATTGATTGGATCGATCATTAGATTAAATTTAATCATTTTTCAAAATCAAATCAAATCGTTATTCAAAATTAAATAACAATAATTGTTGAAGGAATGAAAATTTTATGTTTATCGTTGGAACAGATTCCAATGCATTCCTATAAGAAGAAGTACTTCCTCTCTCCGGTCCGATGATAGTAAGGAAGGTGCAAAAACGGGGGAGCATTTTTGAAAATTACTCAAGGATCTTTTTAGAACTCTTAAAATTTCCATAGGATTTTTAATATTGTTAAATAAGAATTTCGAGTATCTCCTTTATTCATAGTCCATTCCGAATATCTTTTTTCTGCTTGGATAAACTTAATAATGTTCGTCTTGAATCAATATCATACATACTAAATAAATTATCGTAAATGGAACCTACAAATTAATTGTCTCCACCATTTTATTTCCCACATACTTAGCGCTGTGAAAACTGATTCGAACAACAGAAAAACAGCCGGAAACATGTATTTGCAAGAATCAACACAAACGGGTAGGGCTGATTGATAAAACAGTGTCCAGCCGTAAAGGGGTAAGTCCGAATGAAGCGATGGACAAAAAAGAACGTAATAAGGGTAGATCATTCGGCGTAGTCCGACAAAATTCGAAAGCGAGAGATTGATCAGCGTCATCCTGTCGGGATGTTTCCTCCGCTCTATCTTCTCATTCCTCCTCTATATCTCTTTTCGTCTCTCCGTGTTCGTCTCGTCGCTATACCTCGTCCCGTATTCTCGTTATTCTCATTCCATCCCTCGATCTCGACGAATCCAAGCTCCTTGGGCGCCGCTGTGCCCCTCGGATCGCACCCTCCGCTCGAGTCCAACCCACCCTTCCCTGGAGCTTCTTTTTTGTCTTTTTCTCTCGTGCTGCTAACACGCGACGAAGCTGGGGGTGGTGGATTTCCTCCTCGTGGAATCAGCCATTCTCCGTCCGCGCGAGAGCTGTCTGCAGATCCGCGCCACCGGTTTTCCGAGACCCTCTCTTCCGCCTTTCTCTCTCGCACACACTCGCAATCCCCTCAACGTTGTCTAACGTGAACGGTATCCTTTGCACCCAGGGATGGAGATATTTTTTGTTATCTCATTCTCGTCGAGAAGCTTTTTTTTTCATTTCCCTCCTTCTCTCTCTTTCTCTCTCTCTAATATTTTTACCATCGCAACCTTTTCCTCTTCCATTGCTTCGCCCTCTTCCACGATTTTCCTCCATTCTTCGCGTTGTTCTCTCGCAATGGTGAAACCCTGTCCGCCAGCGCGCAAAAGGGCGGAATTGTCGGAAGACCATAATCGAAATCGTCCCGACGACGCCCTTATCGCTTTCACGGATGGACACGAAAGCTCGCTCCGTTTCTACGCTTCGTGATGATGTTTTCCTTCTCATCGTCGAAGCGTTTTTCTGCAACGCCTCGAGTTCTCAGACGGACAAAGATCCTGGCGTGCATTCGCAACGTATATAGCTCGCCTGATCGGGGAACAGAGGGAAAATTCCCTTGGGAACTTCTACGAGGGAAAAAAGTTCAGCCTCGAGCTGTTTCTTCCGCTAATTCTTTTCTCGCAATCAACTTTTTGCTTCTCGATTCTTGCTGGAGCTCCGTAACTCGCGAGAGTTCTATATGCACGTGGTCGACGCACGTGTTGTATCCCAGGCATCCGCTTAATCGGAATGCCTCGGGCTCGATTGTTTTTTACGATCGGAAGAAAAAAAAAGAGGGAACGAGAAACGGCGAAAAAATGATTCGGTTTACTTTATCGGCTCGATGGTAGTGAATATACGTTGAAATCATTGGTGGGGATCGATATTCTTTTGTATTTTTTAAAATCTCTTATAAATTTCAAATAATTTTTATTTTTTGTCTCCATAATATTCTTTTGATAGTAATAATTCTACGAAATTTTATATTATTCCCTTAACATTTTACATACCTTTTTTAACGCGCGTTAGCTTTTTAATTTGGCCATGAAAAAGCATTTACCGTTTTTGCCGTAAGGGGCCACAGTGAGTCTTTGGGTTCGACGATTGGGCGAGCACTTTGCGTTAAGGACGGCCAATTGGCGTTTGTACATTTGCTGGACGAAACTAATGAGAAAATCAGTGACCGCGGAAGTGCAGCCTTTGGATGATAAGTACAGCAGTGGTGGGAAGAGTGTCAGAAAAAATAGGAAACGCGTACTCGCGGAGTCATCGTCTGACGCAACATCGCGTAATCGCGATCCGATCGATGAGTTCGCGTACCACGAGCGCGCATCATTTTCTTCCCGTCATTGGTGAGCTCCATCCAGCATACTTAGGAAATGCCATAAATTAGAAAACGACTGCGGATTATCGGCGTCGCGGTGTCATTTGTCCATGCCCGTTTCTGAAGCATCGCGACAAAGGACTCTTTTTCTCATTTGATCCCGCGTGGATTTGGATGTCCATTGATAAGACGTTTACGCGGGAATGAAGAAGAAGTCCATGTGTGAGGAACCGAAGAGAATAGAGCGTTTGACATTTGCGGACATCGATCTTTTTCCCGATGACGCTTCGACGTGGCGTTGGTCAAACGGATCAGTGAGGAAAAAAAAAAAATAGAAGGGAGCATCGGTAAAAGCTACGCGAGGATTCAATCGATTCTGAAAGAGGTTTCATTCCTCTTAAAGTGGAATGAAAGAGAAAGAGGCAGGAAGATGGCAGAATAGATGTAAACCAAAGTAAATTGTAACTCAAGTTTTCATGACGAATAGCAGCACGGTGTCAACGATTTTGATGTCATCTTCCAGCTCTTTGAAACCCCTCGTCAATACCTGCAAACGATGAGCTCTGAATCGTTAACACGATTTTCAAACGCGAAAAGTTCGTTCGATTTAAGTGATCAGAGTTAAATTGCATAAATGTAGTCTCGCGTGTGGTATCCTAAAACGTTGAAGTTTCTCGCTCCGAATGTGTAAGCCCTGGATTGCTCATCGATCTTCCCTCGTTTCGAAATTGACAGATCACTCCTCCACTCCGAGCCGTATCATTATATCGATCGTTGAATTTCTCTTAATTGAAACTCTCGCTTTCTTCGTTCCCCTTTTTCCCTCGTCACTCTTCTTTGCAAACTCTCCTGCGTTCCCTCCTCGAGAGTGGCAGCTTCCCCACTACCGGATGGCTCGGGATTCTCACCCGTTGGAAACGTAAGAGCGTATCTCCGCTTTTGTATAATATAATCTAGAAGTTTGACAGGGTTTGAAGCGAGGAGGGGGGAGGGGTTGAGGCTGTCGGTGGTGGATGCGGTGAGTTTGGCAAGACCCGAGAGGAGACAGCGACAGGAAGAGGAGGGAGCTTGGGAGGCGCTGTATCCTTCAACGGTACGGGCTACGAAGGGATTGGTTAGGATATGAAGAGATAGTGCGATGCCCACATACAGATAAAGAGGGTGGCAGTAGAGGAGAGAAAATCAGGGAGACAGAGAGGACCGCTTCCTCCCTTAGACTATACCTTCCGATACCTTGAAACAGAGGGATAGAGGGTGTCACGCGAAACAGACATAGGCAAGAGAAAGAGAAAGAAAGAAAGAAAGAAAGGAAGAAAGAGAGAGAGAGAGAGAGAAACATTTATTTTGCGCCCTGGAGCTGACGTTTCCAAGGAGCACCCTAGCGCAAGTTCTACAACGCAGAATTGCTACACTGTAGTAATTTTAAGTATTTATATAATAATAATAATTATTATAATATTAATAATTATAACAATTACCATTCAAAAAATATAATATCATCATTAATACCTATAACGATTACTAATAGTTACAATGATGAAGATAATGTATGTCAATCTTAAAAATCAAATGCTAAACCTCCAGAAAGATAAAGAGACACCGAGAGACAAAGACAACTACGGAACCAGGAAGGCATTGAGAGAAGGATCGCCATGGAACAAACCCAAAATACACATAGATCGCCAACAAACTCACCAAGGTCCAACGACTCGGTCTTTCAAAGGGCTGCCTTGAGGCTCTGTTTTCCAGTCGAATATATATATATATCTGAATGTTGAACAGCCTAAGAGATCGCTGTACGAGGCGGGCGGGAGGACTGGATAAACGATAAAGACAGAGGGAGAAAGAGGGCGAAGGGAGAGCAAGAGAAAGAGCGGAACGGGGATGAAATCCGCCCCCGACGCAACCCTTGGTGCTTCGCGAGCTGCTCTCGGTATTCCTGGGCTTGGGTGGTGCGGTGGGTGCGAACGGATAACATCGGTAGTGGCTTCTCCTCGCGGCACAGCCAGGAAATGAAAATCGCGCCGACACTGTTTAATTTAGATAAAAGCATATGTTACAGGACGCGGCAACGGGGACGCGGCAACAGTGGCCGTTACGAGAGATCGCGGGAAAGGGAAGTCACTCCCCGTTGCCTTGTGCCGTGGCAGACTGTGCTGGGCGCGGGCATACACGAGTCCCGCGAGAGAGGAAAAGCCACCACGGGGCTAAATCCTATTTCGGTTGCGAAGCCGAGAAATCCTCTCGGATATCACGGAAATTCCCTGAGGAACGTTCCCACGGACGTTTTCGTTTCACTCGTTGCGCTCGCCTCGCCGAGGGGCCAGAAACGAGATGAGAAACGGGAATATGCAGATGACGCCACTTGGATAATGATTATTTTATAGATCGGAGATCATGCATGACCGTCGACGAGTGAGAGGCAAATTATCTCGGCATATTACTTTTCGTAATCTCGCGATACACGCGTTTATCGATTATGTATCATCGTACCGACAGTTTTCACGGGAGAACAAAAAAAGAAAAACGATTCCGTGATAGATGAACTTAATTGAGATAATAAATCTTTTTTTTTTTACAGTTATGACAGTACTGGATAACTGATTACAAAAAAGTTAATAAAAGATGAAGGAATCGTGGATTTACTGGTCCTAGAACGTCGTATGCGTTTAGTTATAAAGATAGCCAGTTTAATAACAAATTGACACTTTGGAAATGTCGATTTTTCACTTTCAATAATTGAAGTCAAATTCGACGATACTCGCAAGTGTTTGACTGAGGTTTTTTCACTGACTACGTTTGTTCCAGGTGTTCAGCAAAAACATTTCTCGATGTTCATATTTAATTAACACTTGTCACTTGGAATTTATCGTCACTTGAATAAAAAGTGAGAAAAAAAAAATAAATGAAAAACATTGAGGAGCCTTGTATTCCCGCATTTTATTTTTCCATCACTTTCCTGATTCCTGATAGTCGCGTTCATTTTTATCCACTCCGTGGTCGTTTTGGATCTATAGATCGCGGACGTTGTTCAGCAAAGTGCGGATACGAATGTTGGATCGGGGAAAGAATCGGGTGGGTTTGCAGGTGAAGGGTGGCGCAATCTCGAAACAAGGCGAGGGAAGGTCACAGGGGATTCGAAGGAGAAAACCGTATCTCATTTATAGAGGAAGCTCTTCGTACAGCGGAGCGCAACAAACAGGAGAAGCTTTTCTTCTCATCGGGCGAGCGAGCGGAACTTCTCGCTTCTTGTCACTGCGGTAAGCGAGCTTCGAAATGACGGATATGACGTGTTTTTATCGGGAAGGAAAGCGCTCCTCCTCTCTATTCGGTTGACTTGACTAGGGGGTGGCCCACCACCCGTCTCATCACCCTTTGCCCACGGCCCTATCCGCAGATTTTCAGGGCCAGATAGAAAAGGGCAGCTCGCGTACTTTTATACTCCGGAGGTTAAAGTTTGCCAAGTTATTTTGAGTTTGGCGGGGGGGGGGGGGGGGGGGGAGGAGAAAGCTCGGGCGTTTGCTCGGCGGGAACGTCCAACGGCGAGCAGGGGATGGTTGACGCGTCGCGTCATAGTCACCCTTCAACGACGACGCACCCCTATCTCGATATTCTTCACCCCCTTCCTTGTCTTCCTCCCATCGCTTCTCTCGTTCGCTTTTCCCGACTCAACTTTCCCTTCCGCTCCCTCTGTCTCTTCTGGCTCTTCGTTGGCTTTCAACCGCGACGTCCCACCGTTTCGCATTTTCGAGAAGTTGATTTCGGTCTTTGAAAGAAATCGATCGGTGGATATGTGAAATTGAGAATCAAAAGAAAAAAAAAATAGCTCGCTTCAATTTTTTGAAGGAGGAATAGGTAGTGATCGAAACTATCAAAGTGTTTCTTTAATATAACCTAGTGCCAATGCAACTTTCATGGCTGATAGTAACGCTGCTTCGTTTTGAGCGAAACTCGTTTGTAAGAAATAAAATGGTTCAGGGATGTACATTTTTTTAAATGGAATGGAATGCTCGGTTTAGTTAAATTACACGTGTTGAAATTACAATGTTTAATAGAAGATATTATATTTGTAAGATATATTATTATGAGGCAATGCGATAAATTGTAAAGTTATTTATTCGAAACAGTCCGTAGCAAATATTTAGGCAAAGGGATGCAATATTTTGTAGCTCCCTCAGGGAAGCTCCAATGCTCCCTAATAAAATTACTACCCACTAGCTTTCTTGCTAGGGGTTCGTTGAGAAATGATCATTTAAGTAGGCAAAAAAAGCCGAATTTACGAATAGCCTGGAAAAATCCTACATGGAAACAATGGAAAACAAAAAAAGTAGCCCCGATACTAGAGCGATTGACGAAACGGTTTCGGTGCTCGAAAAATCCGAATCCGTACCCACAGAGATGCAAACAGTTGGAGTCATCCGGGCGTGCATCCACAAGAGGATAAGCCGAAAGTGATCCTTGGCAGAATAATTTACAGCGAGGAGCAAATTGGCGGAGACTGAACCGAGAAATGAGCTCCGCTTGGCTGAGAGACGAGACGTTGTACGGAGATGACCGCTCCGCCGAGGGCCAATTGGAGGGAATTTAACTGGGTTCGTCGAGCGTCCGCAGCCTCGATGACACGTCCAGACGTCGCCGGTCTAAGCGGCAGCCGTTCAATGTGCCGGAACTTCCAGCGCGCCGACCGGTGTCGGCCATCCGATTCCACACTGCGAGAGCGCAACGTCAAATCCGGATCGACGGGATGTGCCTCCTCTTTTGTCTAGACTGTCGCGTCGCGTCTCCAATGATCCTCCGAATTTACACCCGAACCAAAAACGGTCGTAACCTCGTCGCGAAGTTGAAAGCCACGTTTTTTTTCCAAGTTCCGTTTCGCGATAAACGGCTCGTGATCGTCCTACCGATCAAAACGAATGCAACCAATGGGAATTGTCCGGAAGGAAGTTTTTTTTGCTTCCTCGGCCGATAATAAACGGTCATTCGTTTTCAGGAGGCAACAAGTCGAGTCTCGTTGCAAACACGGACGGCGACGTTTGGTGTTTCAAGCTCTGCTAGGGTTTTTTTTCCTTTTGGCAATTCCTTTATCGTCTAGAACTTTCGATCGCACGTGCTGCACGGCCGGAAGCGTCATCAACGACCAACGCAAGTTTGGACGCTAGCTATACCTGTCGTTTGGATCCCTAAATACGCACGTACACAAATAGAGTTCAACACACTTAGGTTAGAGTATTTATCAGCGTATATTATTCAAGCCTCCCTCCCTGTGAAAATTCAATTCCAGACGCACCCTCTCATAGGCTCCGAAACATAATCGCGCGTACGCGAAGATGTCTTATCATAATCGGATGCCGCGAAGGAACTTTCCCTCCCTCTGTACTACGCAGGCTCCCTTTTCCTATTGAACAGCTGCACGTTCGTACATGCTCGGATTTCTTGCCGAAAACGACACCCTGGTGTACTAAAACTCTCCGATAGTACAGATTCTCTGAAGGTACAGCGATGAAAAGTATCACTGATGGAATTTCGTAAAGAATTGACGGTGTCTCGAGACTCGTGATGAAAAGAAAATGGAATTTGAAGCGTTACAAAATTTAATTTCATTTATTCGAATTACATATTAATTGCGCAAGCACCGTTTCAAATGTTGATCATACTCAGTAATGGACAAAAAAAGATGGATTTTTCAAGGAACGGGTTAGAAAAATGGTTGATCATTGTACCCTTTACTATTTGCGAAAAAAACAGACATCTATATAGACCGAGTTACGCGGGGTTGGCCATAGGGCGATCCCTTTCCATCTCTCTTTTCTCCACGTCCCTCCACCGTCTCGTTTACGCGCGGGAGCCACCAAGGGATGATATATTATCGGTCGCTGTTTGCACTTTGACAACATCGCGCGGGCATAAAAACGCTGACTCATTTAAAGCGGCCCCCGGGATTCCCGGAGCGGAGCCCGCCTGTCCCTGAACCGAAGAAGATCCGTGTGCTGGCACACGCTATCCTCTAACCCCCTCGATCGCGTTCTCCTCACCGCCTTCCTTTATCTCCGTCTTATTTCTCATTTTTTCTCTTCTCTTTCTCTCAGTCCTTTCACCCTTTCCATCCTTTTTTTTTATCACGCGCCAACTCCTATTTCCGTCGACTCTTTCCTCTCGGTGTACCTCTAAACGGCTACCCTTCTACGATACTTCCCTCCCTCCCGCCTCTCGGTGAATGCTGCAGCACAGACACCCCTTAAGCATCCTCTTGTTTCCCGTGACTCTCTTTTCTTCCGCGCGATCGGAGGCGACTCGTATCGCGACGTTCCTCTCCAACGAGGCACAATCCACCAAAATTCTTCGCTTCCTGTACCTGCACGTTGCTGTTTACACGCTGGTGTTTGGGGCGATTCAAAGACCATCATCTTTGCACGATTGTTATTCTGGTATAGTTTTTATTCAGCCTAATTAATTGCATTTTTAAGTTCGGATCATGTTCATTTGTAGAGCAAATCTAGATCATTCACATTTTTAGCTTTATAAAAATTGGTAAATTAATAATAAATTAAGTATGAGAAATGTGAGAGTTAACGCATTAATCGATTCTCAACGATATCGATAAGTGCTTATCGTTTTATCAACGACTGTAAATCCGTTCCAGCGACGAAGTTATTTTCACTATACAAATTTAATTGACACGTACAGCTAACCTCTTCATTATCAATATTTACGGTAAAACTCGATACACCTCGAATTTTCAAATGGTCGCTAATTACTTCCCACGCGAAACCTGTTTTCCCATCAGTGAAGGTTCTAAATTCATACGTTTATAATTACTAAAATATTGAATAAAAAATTATAAAATAATTCATGTATTATTATTCCATCAAGAATTATCGTTTCTCAAATTTTCAAGAATTTTTGCGGTTTTTCAATATTCATGGAGTTTTTGATATCCACGTTGAAGATTAAATGCGCACTCTTTCCCCACATTTTCTAAACAATGAAGTCATACTCAAACGTAACGTAAAATGAAGCGTCGTTGAAAAATGTGGGTCGCGAAGACGAGTTATTTAACTGAGGGTGGGCGGTTGGGTATTTCAATGGGGTAAATGGAGTATCGCGTATTAAATATGGCCTAGGTCCTTTTGCGACGAAACCGAGAGGGAAAGAGGGTGGATTTGGACCATTGAAGTGTCGGATATGATCCTGTTGGTGCAACTGCCGCATAAATCGACATCCGAGAATCAAAAGGGCGCAACGGATAACCAACTGAGCCGTCGAAGTGATGTCCGTTACGTTCTCTCGTTCGTCAGCGTGCTTGATACATGGGGGAAGAGCTCTTTTACAGGGGAGGCTAAAAGGAGGCCACACGGGCTGAGGAACTTGCGTGCGAAGAGGAATGTGTGCGTGTGCGTACAAAACCGATGCGGTTATTGATTGGTGGTTTTCTGTCATTGACGGTAAACTGGTCGCACGTGTGGTAGCGCTTTATGCCGATTCGGTTCTCTTGCCGCACTATAGTTATGTGATATACTTGAGTCACAGTATAGTTGTGTGATATTCTTGATTACGAATATCAACGAATTTTCGTCGAAAGTACTGCACACAGCAAAAAATCGTGATTTTAGACGTTTTTTACCAATTTTTCATGTGCACTTTGGGTTTTTGGGGAAATAAATGGTATATTCGTGTTCAGGGGACAAAGTTACATGGAAATGCATCTATAAAAAAAATATTAAAAATCCAAAAAAATTTTCGATTTTTGGGGGAAAAAAGTTTTTTCACTGAATCATGGATAACTTTTTTTCCTTTGGGATTTGGTACTCCACTTTTCGTTCAATCTCTTCGTTATGACTTTCTCGTCAAAATGCTTTTTTAATCATTAAAATCCGATGATTTTTCGATTTTTGGCGGAATTTCAAAGTTGGACCATCGATTTTTGCAAATTTTTCCA
>JAPYZI010003069.1:0-19563 GCA_030523105.1 Ophioninae sp. A BG-2022a | reverse complement strand
CACAGGGGTTCCCATTAACGAGTGCGCGCGGACGGAATTAATGCGCTAATGGCAGACACGTCGTGTAAATGCTGGTAAAACATGGCTCCGGTTACGTTTTGCCTTACGTGCGATCGCGAGGCGTTCGCGAGCCTCGGGTATATATAAATTGCGAGAACGATACTTTGCCTCGTTCATACCGAGAGGGACGAGTAAGCTCTCCTGTGTTTTATGTAACCTCGTGATATAAATGTTAGCCTCTCTCTCTCACTCTCTCCCACTTCTTCATTTTTTATTTGTTTGTTTTTTGGTTATTATTCGTTGTTAACCATGTTATCATACTTCTTATCTTGTTTTATATTGCATCCAAACCGTATTTTCATCAATGTTTTATTTTATTTTATTTTTATTTATTAGTATTGTTATCTATTATTATTTTTACGATTATAATTATTTACGATTACATTTATAATAGTTAGTATCATTGATATATATTTATTTTTAAGTTTCTATTGTTATTATTATTATTTTATAAACCTTTTCGTCTCTATTATTTTATTTTTCATATAAAAATTGGTTTGCGTCGTAGAGGATATATAATACCTAGCTCACTAATTAAATTATTTATCTATCTATATATTTATCCATCACTAAGTTCACTTTTAAGTTTTTCGTTAAAATTTGTTAACTGCTTATTTTGTTAACATTTTAAGTTACCTACATACTCCTGCTTTCCAGCTTTACTTTATTTCTAGTGTTTTTCTTATTTTTCTTTTATAATTTATTTTCCTGTTGTTCCTGTTTTTTGCTATTCAATTTTACATTCGCCCGAAAGTTTTATTGGAGCATAATAAACATCATCATCATCATCATCATCATCATCATCATGTTTCCCTTTCTGCCTAAACGAACATCATCTCTCTCGCTCTCTCCCTTGACACACTCTCGTCTCGTTGAGACTGGTAGAGCGATAATAGGGCGAGTTACTTGATGCACTAGCCCAAGTGGGCGTAAACATCAGTGCGCGGCTTTCCACGAGCGGTTCTCGCCCGAGCTCCTCCATACACTCGATTGCTTAATCGACGCTACTCGAGAGATTGGCGAATGCACCACTCGGCCGAGCCGCTTCGATCCCCCCCTTTGTCTCTCGATCCCTCTCGCCGCCGCTCTTCGCCATAATCGCATTTTTTTAATTTTTTCATTTCGTACCGCTCTGACATTGCCTTTTTTGCGACTGCCATTAAAACCGTACTTGGAGTGCACTTGGTACCGATGAGCAAGTCCGAGAGAAACAAAGAAAGAGAGAGATTCTTTCATTTATACCACAGTTAAAAATTAGAGGCTAATTAAGAATGAGCATTAAACGTGCCTAATTTAGCGATGCCGAAAGATAACAATGCAGAAAAATACAAAATCCACCTTAAAAGTAAGTTTTACAAAATTATTCGAATTATCGTAAAAAATCATATCGAAGCGTAAGAAATTATAAAGAGGATGAGAGAGAGAAATACGATAACGATGATGATAGATTTTATTATGATCTAGTAAAAAACTTTCGGGTGATTCAAGAAAAATAAAAATGTTAACAAAATAAAATATACAATTTAACAAAATAATAGCTAAATAATAATATAATAAACATACTAAACAACGCAAAAATGTTCAGAAAGAGAGAGAGAGAGAGAGAAGAAAGTTTATGGTTGATCACTTACCACCATGAAACTCCTAGAAGTTTCCACCACGAATGACTAGCAACTCAAGGGTGTCGAGAAAATCGATCCGAAGTCGACAAATCCGTTTAACGTATTTCATGCGATTGTAGAAGGAGGGGTGGAGAAGGAGACCAGCCCGAGGGCTCGACGTCAAGAACGACAACCCTCGATCTCTCTCCCAGCGTTATCACCTTTCAGCCTAGGGGGCTCCTCTTCCTTGCAACCTCCGTGCCACATCTTATAACCACCCCCTTAACGAGTCAAAGCTCGTTATTACTAGACTGGATACACCACTGCGCCGAGCTCCAACAACCCGTACAAGTTTTACCGGCTCGAGATCCTCGTCTCAAAACTTGTCTATTGTTGTTGTCGCGAAAGGGTAGTTTTCGTTGCGATCGAATGAGCGAGATCAGCGTTCTCCTTGAATACCGTTGGAACTACCATGCTTTGGGATACGAAGGAAGTGAAAATCTTGGTGTCATGGTAGCGGTGTGAAAAATAAAGTCGAACTCGTTCTTTCGTCAAGTAGTGATCGATTAATGGATTTCGTTCAAATGGATCTACGTTGTTCGGTCCGTTTGATCTACTTAATTTGGTCCATTGATCAACTTAGTTCGATATATTTAAAATGGATCAAGATAGGTTAGTCTATTTAGAATGGATCAACTTAATTTGATCCATTTGAAATGGGTCAACCTAATTTACTACGTTCCAAATAGACAAATCTAATTTGTCCCATTCCCGAAGGATCAAGCTAGTTTGGTGAATTCCGAATGGTTCAATTCCTAACTCGGTTCATTTGTAATGGATCAACGTAATTTGGTCCATTTCAAACTTATCAACCTGATTTGGTTGAGGCAGTTTGGTCTCTTCCACACGAACCAACCTAATACCCATATACCGATCATCGACCCAACAACATCAACCTTTTCCACACCAACAAATCCACCATTCAATTTCCCAAATGACCACCAAGCATGTAAAGAAATCTTAGAAGGCAACAATAAACGACCAATCCTCTAATACACATCACCAGAATCTTTCCAAGAAGAACCGTTGCCTGATGAACTATCTCAAAAAAACAAAAAAAAAAAAAAACGTTTACATAATTCCAACACGATATCCGGAATGAAATATTCGAATCTCTTCGAATCGAGGTTTCCACGGTTCCCCTTTGAATTAATCCGGTACCATTGTTAGCTCGTAGCGGGAGGTACTCCTGCGGTAATGCAGGACCGAACCGTCATTGTCTCGGAATGATAATTAGTCCCAGCCCGTATCATCCTAAAACGCGTACAAGGAGGGAACTGGGTTATAACAAGGGTGTACCTTGATCCCTCCAGGCATCCTAACCCAATGTTTTTACCCGGGAGGGAAAGACACGTGCACCACCAACCAAATTAACATGATGATTAATGAAAGGGCACAGGGTAAATATACGGTGTTGAACTATGAAAGCAACTACCATAGTCTCGGCGCTTAGACCATACGTGTTCGTCTATAGGAGACGATGAGTTTCAAAGAGAAGGCCTTACTCGATTGGCAGCCTCGCGTTTCACCCCATTCGCTCATTCAACCGTGAATTTACTCTTGGCATCTGTCTGTCTGTCTCTCTCTCTCTCTCTCTCTCTTTCTCTTTCTCTCCCTCTCTTTGTGAATCGTCAAGTACTCCACTGAAATGAGGCACTTCGAATTCTACACAAACACTTAAGCTGAGCATTCCATCTGCAGGCTTCTTCTTCTGTCTTCCGATCTGTGTGGGGATCTACTTTGGAATACGAAATCTAGCATATGCTGCTGCACATGTTGCAGTCATGAAGCCATTTTCGTCTCCCATTGAGCTTCTATTTATCTGTTTCTCTCTCGTTGTCTTTTCCTCTCTCTCTCTTTCCTTCTCTCCCGTTTTGAACATTTTTAAACATTTCTGTCTCTCTTTTATTTTTCAACAATTTTGCAACCATAAACTGTCTTGGATTTATATATTTTTTTTAGAAAGGCTATTTACCATTTTTGTAACTATAGATTGTGTAATGTTAAGGTTTCATATAAGATTTTATTTTATTGGTATTAATGAATAACTAATCATAATTTTTCGTGTATATTTTTCACCCTCACATCAAATGATTGCAAAATATACTATACTATATACTGTATTACTTGCATATGGTTAAAAGTATTATTATTATTTATTAGAAATATTAAATATTTCATATCAACAATTATTGTTTTTTACGAAAACAATATATCGCAATAGTTTCTGTTCTTATTATGTTTCTATAAATCGCGCCCTTATTTTAGCGCAACATTTATGCAGTACCAGAATACCACGCCCATTTTATTTTCGCTTTAATTTTTACCTCTACTTTGATTTCAATTTTTCGTCCCCATTAATTTTTATCCTCTCCATTAAAATTACGTTTATTTCTCTCTTCATAAAAACACTATTAATACCCATAACAATAACATGAATAAAACAACGTAAAATTATCATTATTCTAATATACCTCCGATCAACGATTTTGCCAAGCATTTCAGTTCTTAAGGGTTGGTAGTTTCGAATAAACTAATAAACTAATGTTCTCTCTTCTCTTCCCTCTTCAACCCCCCCTGTATCTCTCGCTCCCTTCCCATCTATATCCATCTCACTCTTGTTTCAGTTGTTTCGACAAGTGTTTATTCAGGCTAACACTAGCTAGTGCTTTTCCATCCCCTTAACCCTCCAGCTCGTTGGTATGGCACTCGAGCATCTGTGCACGTTCTCGACTACCTGAAGTGCTTGTCGCGGGTACGAGACGAGGTAGAAGCGAGAGGAAAGGTAATAGAAGACAGCTTGGAGTCAGAGGGGTTGAAAGGGGTTAAAGGGGGGGGGGGTGGTTTGGGTTGGCAGGACTGATGCTGGTTGAAACGTGCAGGGCTCGTATCAAACCGCACCCGCATTGTCGCTTTCTCCTCCTCGCTTCGTACGTCACTATGTACGTGGCGGAGGGGATGGAGGGGGGAGGGGGTTGATTATGATGTGGGCAAAAATCCAGGAATGACAAAGACGAAGAGTAATTACAACACGTATGGGAAATTCTCGTCAGGAGCGGTGTGGACTTGGACTCGAAGAGTGAAGATTAAAATTTGACAGCTCGAAACGAAAAATATGCATTTCTCGAAATAGTGGGTATTCTGTATGCAGTTTTTGGAATGTTGAGTATTCTGGATGCGGTTTCTAAAATATTGTGAATTTTGAATGCATTTTCAAATTCGGGTATTCTGAGTATATATTGGGTATTCTGGGTACGGTTTTCGAAATATTGTATATTTTGAATTAATTTTCGAAAAATCGCATCCTCGATTTGCAATTTACAAGCGATTGCAAATTATGACAGGAATTAAACGTTTAGAATGAAAGTTTGAAAAAATTGTATATTTTCGATGCTGCTTTTGAAAATTCATATAAGTTAGATATCACTTTTTAATAAAACACTTGTTTTTTATTCGTTTCCGAATAAAATTGTATTTATAGGACGAACTTAAAAAAAAAGGTGTTTGGAGTGTAATTTTTGATAAATTACACATTTTGGGGGAATTTTCGAAATATTTTACACGCTGGAAACAAGACCCTAAATACTAGAAATGTGGAAGCTAGAATAACAATGTGACAACCCAAAATTCGAATATTTCAACCTTTTCTCGACTATCCCTCGATCTTCCATTGTTAAGTTGCTTCGCCAAAAGCAACCATCGAGATTTCGTAATTTTCGAAGTGGCCTATTCCCTTAATTGAACAGGTTGAATTACGAATTCGTCGGGCCTGTCAATTAAGCGAATGAGGTTGACTCGCGGGAGTCAAAAACGGTTGGTAATTTCGTAAACCCCAACAGAAGCAAGCTGGCTTTCTCATCGCGCAGTTTCAATCGTTGCAGCGAACTTTTCGACACAAAAGCGTTACAATTTCGTGTAGGACCGGTGAATACGAGGTGTATATCTACCGGGTGTGTGAGAGGACCGCGAAAACCTCAAAATTCAAAGGACTCTCGACGAACCGACAGAAGCACCAGCTTTAAAGCCTATAAAGCCTGACGATGGTTGATCAGTTACTACAGCCAGAAACTGCGCGTTCACCGACCCAAACAAACCCAAAAAAACTCGCGATACGAATTTGCCGACCGTGTTCGAGTTGCTAATTGAAGTGGTCGCGAAAGTCTCGAACCTGCCAAACTTCGTCGAATGGACGTTGGGCACACTAGGTAGAGGGTGTAAGGGAGGGGCTGGTTATCGCGAGTTGTTTCAAGCCTCATGCATGAATCATGCTTAATTAATAATATCAAGGGGACATGCGACCGGCAAGTTGTACCTGATACTGTCTGGAATATCGAAATATCCTGGCAGAAAAGAAGAACGATTACATTTTTTAAACTGATTTTTTAAAATTGAATGAGTCATTTTTTATATTTAATCATTCAAATTATATTATTCATTTTATTTAGTTAGCAATTAAATTCACTTGCATTATCAATTGGGGCAAAATAAATTGGTAGTGCAATATGAATTGATTATGAAATCGATTTAATTAAATTGCTGATTAATAACAACGGTCGTCTGGAATGTGAAAAATATATGCTTGATGATTATTATAAAATATATATAAGACATCAAATATATATATAAAGTCTACTAGTGTAAAAGGAAAAAATTCGTTTATTACAATTGGTTTTGTTATACCTTGATGATCCTATAAATCAACACGACGGAAATAAAACAACTATTCATGAAAAATATCAAACATTTTTTAATAATTAATATTAATCGCATTATTAATTGAATTACATTGAATTTTTAATTCGATAGTAATAAATTATACATTTGATTGACATGAAATATTCATTCAAAACATGTGTTATTGAACTTTAATGATAAATGTTAATAAAGATCGTCTCAATTATTATTAAACGATGCTTCATGAAGTATCAACAAGCGCAAGCAAAAATTCAATTAAAAACGTCAAAACCGTAAAGACGAGACTATTCATTAATATCAAATTAAGAAAAGTAGTAAAGTACTTATCTCTCGGTAAAAAACGCATACAAAAAGACTGTGTAAGCATCTTAAGAACTCCATGTACGAAGCTGCGTTCACTGACGCTATTGCGATTTCCGCCCTGAGCCGTGAATTCTGGGAAGAGAGAAGGGCGCAAGGGGCAGGGGTGGCTCTCGGAACACGGAAGTTGAGATCGATTTTTCCTCTGGTACTTTCATCGCTCCCTCTCTCTTGCTCACCCTCTCCCGCTTTATGGAGCACAGGGTAAAACATGACGATTTCCTATATATACACATATATACAGGGTGATGCATGATTTTCAGAATTTCCTCGCTCAGAGCACATAGCTTGTCGCCACGAACAAAACGCTTCTTTCCAAAACGTTCTACGACGAAAATTGCCAGAGATATTCCCATTTGAAGTTCGGGTAGAAAAAATGGGTGCGGCCGCTCATCACGCTTCAATACAGCACAGCGTGAAACTCAGCGCGCGATATCTCGGCCAATTATCGCCGTACAGCGAAGAGAAAAAAACCGTTTTGTTTGCAATGACACGCTCTGTAAGATCACCGAAGTAGAACTCCAAAATCTGGAAAGCACATTAGATTTGTGTACCGAGTGATCGGTGAATCGACTCATACTTTCAAAAGAGTTATTCTTGAGGGAATTTGAATGAATTTTCAAGCTACCAAAATCAAATAATTTTAAAAAATACTCCCCTCTGAATATTCTATTCATATTGTTTGGAATCTCACAAATGAATATTTTACAAAAATGCATCCTCGAAAATCGTATGGCCCCGAAAATACAGAATTTACCAATTATGAAATTTTTCATGATTTATTTTCTGATAATAAGAATTTTACCGATGAATTTTTTTAACCGTCATCAAAAGTATCAATTGTGGAGTCGGATGAGAGTATCTTTTTATCGTTTGTTTTTGGGGAGTATATTTTTATTTAATTCTTTTGGGGCTACCATATCTTAAATTTTTTGGTTTTCGGAAGTTTCTTTTTTCAAATTATTTACGCTTAAATATTTTTTTTAATTATTTGTTTTCCGAGACAAAAATTTCAAAAAAAAAAAAAATGTTTCAGGTATTATAACTCCGTAACTACTCGTTTTTTACCCCCAGTTGATACGACTTAATTTGTTTGAAATGACCTCAAGAAGCGATGCCTTTAAAATTACAGCTCGATTTATGGGTCACCCTGCATATATGGAGGAACCAGCGACGCTACACACTCCGTTGGCACGGAGAATTTCCTCGCGCGGAGGTAGGAAACCTCCTGGGAATCCGACGATGAGTAATAACCCCTGCGAGGCTATGCCCCTCCTCCAAACCTCCGCCCCTCCCCCGCGGTCTCGTTCCCTCGATCTCTACTTGAAATGGAGTTTACGACAGTCGCGGATTTTCACCCCCTCTATTCGAACTTGCGGAAACCGAGGCTGCCGTATACACCATTTGTCCTTTTCGCCTGTGAACCAGGCGGTCCTTTAACTCCCTAAAATGCAATTTCAAATCGTGAAATTGAAGCGTGAAAAATCTTGGCGATGACTCAGGAATCTCCGGGTGGAATTGGTGTCTTCCAAATGGACCCTTACGGAATCGAGTCTATCCTAAAAATGATCAGTCATGCCTAACCACGTAGATGCCATGAAGTTGTCTCATGAATATTTCGAAAAAAAAACAAATGCAAATTTTTATTTGCAGTTGTGTATAAAAAGATTTGACAATTTTCTCATGAAGGACAAAAAATTGTTTGTTTATTCATTCATTTGGTTTGTTCAAGTTGAATCGATTTTGAGAAAATTCTTTTGTATAAATAAATGTTTTTAATAAATAATAAAAATTATATTATTTATGAATTTGTTAAGTTAAATTGTATAAGTTTACTATAAATAAATGATTATGTAAATAAATGTTCTCTTGACTGACAAAATATTGATTATTTATTTGTTCATGATAAAAAGATTTTCGAAAAAAACATACATTTCCTCGAATTAACAATAGAGTTATGAAACTTATTTATTGTTGTTTTTTATTTATTTAAGAAAAATAATTAACACTTTTATTAAGTCAGTTTACTTCGAACTTTGAAATTTGGTAATTATTGCCAGCTTGATTAATTCGTGAATTATTATTCACGAATTAATTATGTTTGATAGTTCACGTTCATGAATGATAAATACCGTTGAATGCGAAATACGTTGAAAATTGGTAAATCAAAATTCTACATTAATTTTATACTTTATCAATATTACATTGAATTTAACATTTATTCTTAATAAGGTAAATATTATTCCTTAATTCCCTGTTTTTATCTCAGACTCTTTCTTTTTCATCACGAAACATTACAAACGAAACTCCTTGACATCTGAGGTCCTAGAAATCTTTCATACGAGAGGATGCCAGCCATGATAAAATCAAGAAGACCACGTACACTCTGAATTCTTTGCACACGTCAATCTTCGCGCTCGTGAAAGGGCAGAACGAAAAAGAAACATAGCGAAAAGAGATTTGCAACATAATGTTGAAAACAAGCAAAAAAAACAAAAAAACGAAAACTACGAGATGGGAGGTTAGAATAGGAAACCATGGAATTCCATCGTTTCAGCAGTCTCGGATTTTCTGGAAATAAAAGCGTTCGCGAAATGCGACAAAAATAAGGAAAGGGGGAGGGGGGGGGGGAGTCTAAGAAACTCGAGAATTTTTCTCGAACGTCCAGCATCGTTCATCCGTGTTTTGGGTCCGGACAGGCGGAAGAACGACCCGAGAATCGGAGCAAAAAAAATCCCCTGCACGAATACGGGTAGGAGAGCGGAGGGGGATGAGGACGAAAAAAATAGTAAAAAAAGTTCGAAAGGAAAAAAATGAACGGAAGGAGCACAGACGTAGAGAATAATGCTCAGACGTTGTTCACTTCCGGACAAACGGTTCGAGAAGGGTGGAAAGCATTTCCCCGTGGACCGAGCCAGCATCCCTTCATCCCTTACGTCCTTCAGCCCTTAAGGCCTGTCCATGCCTGGATATTATTATTCTCGCATTTTTAGCCCACTTGCCAACGTTCGTTCCGCCGTGCTTAGCAACCCTCGTCTCGTATGACGCATCACCGTGTACCCTACACTTTTCCCGAGTCTCCAAGGAAAACGAAAAACGAAGAAGAAGAATAAATCGACGATATTTTTATATCGATTCGATGTTAAATATTGGATTAGTGTTATGTCGACCATTTTTTATTAATTTTCTTTTGTTTTATGATTATTTATTTTTTATCACTGGTAGCAGATTTTTAATCAATTTTTTTATTTACATTATAATCAATTATTTAATCAAGAATGTTAAAACGGCGTAACTGTCATTAAATAAGGTATAATCGTTTTAGTTGAATCTGGATGACATTTAAAACTGTGTGAAATCTATGAAAATATATCGGCTAATAACCTACAAATATATATATTTTTTTATGTGCCAAAATATGTAAATAAAAAAATGTTTACACGATTTTGAAAATAATCTGGATTATTCCTACTAAATTGATTTTTCGTAATCAATTTTTATTGAATGATTACATTAACAATTCGATATTAATAAATTATTAATTTGAAATTAATCAAGAATTAATTATAAATAATTAAGAAAATAATTTTCAATCAATTCCAAAATTCAGTTTTAAGTGTTTAAAAAAGTTTTCTAAAAATCCGTGATTTTTGGCTCGTCACTCTGATCCGACTAGATTCGAAATGAAAAATTGAATACTTTTCATTCTTCCTTCCGCATTTATTGGTGCCCGGTAAATCAACCTTCGTATTGTCCTATTTATTGTTTTTAGTTTATTTTTCCAAATGAGAAAAAAAAATAATCGCTTTCGCGAACGGCCGAATTTTATGTAGAAGGGTTGTGCGAACGGGTCGGTTATAGCCGCGCGCGGGGTAAATAAAATATCACGGGCATAAAAGAACTTTGCCGGGGAGCGGTTTATCGAACCACGAATTTTTTTTTCTGTTTTTCCGACTGCGGTTTACCATTCTCCCTCTCTTTTTCTCCGTTGCGCCAACCCCACTCCCCTCCACCACTCCCATCCTCGTTTCACTTTCTCTCTCTCTCTCTTTCTCTCTCTCTCTTTGAGTGTCGTAGGTACTCGTAAATTGCGGGATGAAAAAGCGCATTCAGAATATTATTATAAAATCGCGTCGTGGGTGGTCGACGCGGATGGAGCCAGCTATGGGACCAACTTTCCACGCGAGGATACGCGCGTTGTTCGCACATTCGTGCAAGGGCCGCTGCGCGGGCCTGCTCCTCCACTCTTTGCATACAGGGTGCCCGAAAAATACCTAAATAAAAAATATCAAATAAAAAACAAGGTGATTTTCATCAGAAAACATTAAAAGACCAGTTTTGCTGTTTTGGTATTTTTCGACAAAAACCACGCTATTTTTTATAACAATGCACATTTGTGCATTAACACGAAAGCTCATTCGTAAATTATAATTCTTAAGAACAATGATTTTTTTTGTTTGAATAATTTCTTATTTAATGAAACGTTCTGTTTATTTTAAAAAGATGTTTTTCTTTTTTCATTCGTAAAATAATGTTTTATTATTTTGAAGTGATGTTGTTTAGTTAAAAAAATTGTTTTTCATTTTTGTAAAATGTTTTTTCGACAGATGTTGTTCAAACAAATCTAATGTTTTTTTTTTTCAAAAGGAATATGTGTTGTTAGAATGGTAATTTTTCAGTTTTAGAAATTATTTGTTTTCATGAGTAAAGGCAGAAAAACTAGATTTTGTTTGGGTTTTCCTGGATTGTGCGAAATGACTTTTTTGATAATCCATTTTGTGTCTTGGGTACATTTTTTTTAAATCCAAGACACTGAAAAATTAGTCGCAGAGTAGTGATTTTTGTATTATTTTACAGTTTTGGTTTTATTAAAATAAAACGTATATTTTTTCTGAAGCCTCGTTTTGCTATTTTGATAATTACTGACCAGAGCTAATAATTTTTTGGACACCCTGTATACTTATATATTCCTGTATTCGGGCGTATCTCTAAACTGCAGCAAAACGATACGTCAGGCTCATGTGCTCAAACTCTGCGCTGTGAATCCTCCCCTTTTTTCCTCTCCCACTCTACCTTTTTCTCTTCTACCCCATTTCCATATCTTTTTCCTTCTCCCTCTTCAGTGCATAGCTACTGTACAATTTTCATGGCCTGAATATAACAGAATGCATGCGAATCGTCTCTGTGGCAAAAGTGCATAACCCCCATGGTTTAACTTGTACGTTAAAATCGACCCGGTGAAATTAAGACCTGAAAATCAGAGTGCAAAAGAATTTTTATTGAAGCAACGAGTAAACAAAATTATAAATATTTTCGAATTCAATAAAAAATGTATTTATAAATCGTTAAATAATATAAGTACAATTAAATAAACAATATTGAGTCGACTCGAGTTCATTATCATAAAGTTGTCATTGGCAAAAGAAAAGTAAAAATCGATTTTATTTTTGGAAACCGAGCTTGAACGGATGTCTGAAATAAATATTTTTCCAGCCACCGATATATATCGGTAAGTCTACTATTTTCATCACGACGGTGAAACGGTGAAACAGACGTGAAACAAGCCCAAAATTATGCATGATGATGTATCACGGGAAGGGATGATCCGAGCTTAATTAGAGAGCCGTAGAAACTCGCTCGTGTCTATATTTATAATACCTATATACGACTAAGTGCACATAAAATTGCAATGATCATTTCGGCCGTGCATTCAAGGGGTTATGAAAATTCTAAAGGACCACTCTCAAATATTTGAACGATCGTTCTGTTAATAAATTCGAATTCAATTTTTAAACCAGTTATGAGCATTTTATCGTTTCTTATATCCACGACGAAAAATCGTAAAATGTGCAAATTTCAATTTTATTTACAAATTTTAATAATCATTTACTTTTTGTTCATAAAAAACAACAATTATTCAAGCGTCCAATTAATTCCCCTAAGAACGCTTTTCTAACCACAATCTCGATCACATTTTGGCTAATATTATTTATTTGGAGAAAAGGAACTCGATTATCAAGTTTTCAAATTATTACCAGTTTTTTTATATTTATACTTATTTTATCAAATCATTTATAATTCCGTGTTATTTAAATAATGATAATTATAAGTTATAACGAACGAATTAGTAACGTTAATATATAAAATATCATTTTACTTAATTTAATGAATATTTGTTTATATATTTGATATACTTCTTCTTATTGATATAATAATAATAATAATAACACTAAAATATATTATTCAAAATTTTCAAAAATATTGTTTATATAAAAAATTATAATAAATTATATTCGATTGATTAATAACATATTGAATTTTGTATAAAATATGTATATTAATATTATACTATATTTAGTACTTAACGTCATAAATAAAAAAAAATAACGAAACTAGAAGATTCAAGAAAAAAAATTAATCGCACGTAAAAAGAAAAAGAGGAGAGAACTTTCGAAAGTACGCAGTCAACGATAATTTATTCGATACAATTTGTTCGAGCGTCACGCGATTCTCGAGTCGACGAAACTTTGGAGAATCGACGAGAGGACGGAGAAGATCGGTGGCAAATGCGAGGTGCACACAGGAAGGGAGGAGGACCGCTAGAGCGAGCATTGTCGGCAGACACACCGACTTATTCCACTGGCGCGTTACGTTCGCAATCTTGCCCATCGTTAACTTTCCTGCTGAGAGTCGCGCTCTGTGTCGTTTTGAAGCAATAGAATAAAAGGAAGTGACAGAATTTCAAGTTGTCGCTTCGCGACGGTACGAAAGATAAGAAAACACTGACAGATAATAGTATCTATGATATGATAGTATCTGTTAGATAATATTTTATCTAGTATTTTATCTAATATTATAATAAAATATCTAATATTTTATCTAAATATTTGGATAATAATACCTGTGAGATAATGGTAATATATGAAGGTAATGGTTCCTATCTAGATAAAAATACCTATGAGATGATAGTATCTGTCAGATAATCTATCTGAATGTCTATATCCAGCTTACATGCATCATCTTTTCACATACGTAAGTTTCGATTTAAAAGCCATTAGATAAAAGTATCGACGATCGAGTATCTAGATAAAAATCTCTTTTATCTAAATAACTAGATAGAGAAAAGGAACACCACTTAACGTCGAAACATTATAGTCTGGTGCGAAGAGCTGACAGCGAATATTTGATGCAAATAAAATATGAGTGAAGACTAAAATAATAATAATAATAATAATAATAATAATAATAATAATAATCGGATAGATGCTCTCTGCATGCACCGTGCTAGTTTTTCCTTTTAATGAAAAGCGAAGCTTAATTACGGCAGGATTATTAGACTTTGAGGATGAGAGGGACAGTGGAGGTTGGAGCGTTAAGGGGTTTGAGGGCAACGAAAGTGAAAGTAATTAATCTTGCATCGCCGAAATACCCTAACAAGGATAATATCAACGTCCAAAGCGCCTGAGAGAAATAAAAAATTATTCTCGCGTTTTCGAAATTTTTTAAACACATTTATGAATTATTTAAATTGAATTTTAATTGTAAGCGTAGACCGTCACCGATCGCGGCCAGAAACGCAGACAAATAAATAAACGAAAAAATTTGGAATAAAAAAAAAAGATACCAAATTTGACGGATGTGTAAAACGTGCTGATAATGGAAAATATGTCCTTTTAGAGACAAGAATGATTTTCGAGTCGTGGCTGAATAATTTTTTCGTTATTATTTGCCAGCTGGAAATTGAAGCAAGTTAGGGGAAATTTAAACATTTTTTAAAATGTTGTTAATCTCTGAATTTTTTTACGTACCTTGCGATAAGCTCTATTTCTTTGGTAAAGTTTATTTAAGAAAATAAAAAATGAAAAATTACTAAGAACGAAAACATACAAAAACTGTCTATATACGAAAAATAGTTTAAAGTTAAAACAAGTAGTTAAAAGTTTAAAAATAGATTTCAGCTCATAATATTTTTTTTACGAATGCATTTATCCACGTTTTAAATACAAATTACTTTATGGATACTTTTAAACGAAACATAACATTTATAAAGTCTTGTGCACACAAAGCTTGATTTAATCTTTAAAAATAAATAAACAACAGAAAAGGAAAATATGAAAAATATTATATCCTGGTAATAAATAAATAAACTAATAAAAAGATATGATAACAAATTAATGAATTAATAAGTAAACCTTCTATAGAAATAACCTTCTTCAAATATGAATAAATAATAAAAATATGATATATAATAAGTAATGAAATTTAACGAAGCGAGTAAATAAAATTGAATATTCATTTTTTGAAAGTAGCAATTTAAGCAAATATATGTAACAATAAATATCTATTGTGGATATTTAGGGCACTCATTTTATTCACTCTTGCAGGATAAGTACCTTTGTTCATCTATTTTTCTCAACGTCAATTGCAAATTCAAATGTTCATTTATCTATATTTATGGCACGTTCTTCCATTTGTTTGCTTAGAGTTATTTTCGTTACTGCTCTATGGAAATTCGTTCGAATTTCGTCTCTCTCTTTCCCTTTTTCTCTCCCAATCCCGGACGTTCTCGTTTCCGTTTTCATCCAAGCGTGTGTCATTCGGAGTTTTCGCAAAAGTTTTTCCTCCGCGTATCGGCATGGAGCCCAACGGCTGCCTCGTCACAATGTGGGTCACTCGGTAAGCCATTATGTTTGGTTGGAGGCTCGGCGTACTTCGCCTGTCACTGTGTCATTATTATTAGCATTATTATTGTCCCTATTGAAAAAGGCTCTCGACGTGCGTTGACTATTTTCCTCCCTGTGAAACTGCCCCCTCCCCTCCCCTTTCCTACTTTTCTTCATTTCTATGTTTATCGCTGCCTTTTATTCCAGGTCCACATATAGGGTGTGTCATTTGTTCTTATTGTTGAAAACAGATGGGTTTGGGTTTGTTTGGGTTGATGAAAACGAGGTTACGTTTGGGTTTGGTTTGGGTTGATGAAAACGAGATTACGTTTGTGTTTGTTTGTTTTGACGAAAATAAGATTAAGTTTTGGTTATTTGGGTTGATAAAAACGAGGTTAGCATCGAGTTTGTTTGGGTTTTTCGTGTTGATGATACAAGCTTCTTTCTCTAATTTTGCACCGTTTTATATTATGTTCACCATTTTGGACAATATTCCGCCATTTGTCTTCGCTTCGAACTCTGTTCATCGAAGGTCTACCCTTCTCTCCCTAAACATGTCCACATTTTACTTTCCTGCAGTTCCATATCACCCTGAGAAATTATTATTATGCATAATACACCCTGACCACAGATTCCTCCGGAGCCTCAGTTTCGATAAAGAAGCTTATAAAAATCCTTATAAAAATGTCTTTTCCAATGCTCATTACGAGGACGATGGGATGAAAAGGGGTTGACGCGAGAGAGAAAGAAAATAAATGTAGAGAGAGAGAGAGAGGGAGTGAAATGGGAAGAGAAAGAAGACAGTCTCAGCGCGCGAGTCAACCCCCAAAGCCCCCGGGCTCCTTCTATCATCCCCTTATGACGCTAATCAGAGAACGCTGCCAGCGAATAATTCATTTCTCGACAACGAATGAAATTAAACGCCCGTGGGCCAAGAGAACGAAGAATAGAAAAAAACAAAGGGCAATTGAGTAGGGCTCAAAAGAAAAAGGACAGATATTTCGTATATTTTTCGAACAAAAAAGATCAACTCCCTGATAACTCTTTATTTCATGAATTTTTTCACAACAAAATTTTCGTATAGAAACGTTTGTTTTAAAGTTTCACAAACAATTTTTGTAAAAAAATAATACATCAATTAAAGTTTTTATAAACGCGATTTATTAATAAATATTTTTAGAAAAATGAGGATTCAATGATAATTAATTTCTTTTTTATCGTTAAACTTACTATATAGTTTTATGATAAAATGTATCACTTTAGACTTTTAAATTTATTTATGAAATTTATTTATCGCAATAAGTTATTACTCTTTATTTTTATAAGAATTTCATGAACATAATGAACCATTTATTAAATTTACAGGAAAATGTCATTTTCGTGATTTCCTTGAATGAGCATTTACAATGAATTTCCGAGACTTTCATATTTCAAAAAAATTATTTATTCTCAATTTTTATTAACTTCGAATTTTAATAAAAAATTCGTAAAAATGATAATTAATAAATTGAATGTTCAGAATTATTTCAATATATTCACTTGGCATGTTCTACGACCGTTAGAAAATTAAAAAACCAATGCCCAAACTTATTCCAATAACAATCATTTTTATAACTATAAAGAAATAGTAGAATACTTATAGGGACGGGCTAAACGTCGAGAATTGTAAATTAATAATAAAAATAAAAATAACAATCATTCTATTTCCTTCCTTTTTTTCTCCAACCCCACAAAAAGTGGCGTAACAATCGGAGCTTTTTCGTTTTATTTTATTGCGATCCTCGTTTTCCAAAGTTTCACTTTGACTGAGAATAATTCGTTTGGGTTATGAACCCATCAAAATTTAAAAAATCTCGCGACTCGAAATTACGATCTTCTAACGTTGACTCAAGGGAATACTCGTATTCTCCATATTAAATACGATAAAAATTGGTTTTCCAATTTTTGTTTGTTTCTCTCTTGTAATTGTCGATTTTGCACTAACTCCACTGTCGACCAGAGAAACTTTTGCTTCGGGTTGCATGCACGCGTGCGTACGTTTCCCTTTTTTCTTTTTCCATCGCTTCACCCACTGGCCCAACTGATCGTGATCCATCCGACGTTGCTAGCTCGCGATTAACGACCCTCCGATATTAAATATTTTTACCCCCCCCCCCCTCCCCTTCTAACCCATCCAAGCGTTATTCAACATTCGAGAGATAAGAGATCCGCGGTGCAAAATATTTTGCTCGTTATCGTGTATATCACGAAATATATGTATATATATATATACCTATACATACATATATATTCATATATACATGTATAAACATTTATATGTACATATATAAGCTGTTTTCCTCGCAGTACGATACAATACCCTCGGGCCAGTCCGTTTTGCTGGCAGAGATCCTAACGAGAGTAAAAAGGTCTCCGAAATATACCTGATAAAGAAGCGATCTTGATTGCGATTCGGAGTGAACTTTACAGTGCATCGCGTTCAATGTACAACTCAGGAAAAGAGAGAGAGATGATGATGATGATACATTTTATTACTTATGCCCTAGTAAAAAACTTTCGGGCAATTTGAAAAAAAAAGAAGTTTCAACGAAATGAGGGAGTACAAAATTTAACAAAATAATAACTATATAATAACAGAAATAAAAAAAAACGCAAATTTGAAACAATATAGACCCAAAAACTCAAAAATGTTCAGCCTTACCGCAAGACTTGTCTAAGGATGGACAAAACATAACTTACAATGAATTGAAAAATGTACTAAAAACTAAAAAAACTGATGTAATTGAGGATTAATAAAGTGAGAGAGTAGAAACGGAATCTTTTAACAACAAACGAAATATAAACTAATTAAACAAAAATCGGAAGCAAAGAATACTATCAAAGAAAAAAGTTTAAAAAAAAAAGAAAAAAAGAAAGAGAGAGAATAGAGAGGTAGCGAGTGAAGGGACAGGAGGGAAAGAAATACAGAAGGTCAATAACAACGATTTTTATATAATTATCTAAGAATATAAAATATCTAAAAATAATCAAAACCCAAATATAAGAATAATACTTAAAAAAAAGTACGTCGAGAGAACGAAACGGAGATGCTTATCTTTTTCGACTGGACGATCCTGGATAAAGTTGGTGATCGGTACTTTCGTTTTTCTTGCTCCGTGTGAAAAATTCAATGATACGGTGTAAAAGTATATTGAAACGTACGAAACAGTATAACAGTAGCGTGCCTAATATTGAAACAAACGTATATTTATTAACTCGTTACACATTATTGGTTATAATTAAATCGAACGATTTAATCATAATGAACCATACAACAATATTCAATAAATAAACAAACTATTGCTAATTAAATAATAAGTACAATAATATCGAATAAATCAACCAGAATATTAAAGATTAAACAATGAATAAAACAAAAAGCTCGAAAGTATAATATTTAACGAAGGGAACTCGACTGAAATAGGCAGAACCGGGGGAGGAGAAGGAGGAAGAAGAAGAGGAGGAAGAGGAAGAGGTTGGGAGTGAAACAGAGAGGGTACCCATAGTCTTGTACCCGGGAATATCAGCCGGAGCAATTTCGCCATTGGGCGAGAGCATAAACGGAGTATCGAGCGCGAACGCGTGGAATTTCGCATCTGTGCCATAACACACGTTACCTGAGTGTTCGGTCTTTCTCCTCCGACCCCAGCCACCGAATTCCCCACACCAAACGTCCCAATCCCCCGCGAAACGCCCCAATCCCCCACGAAACCCCCACCCCCAAACCCCTATTCGTACTTCCCTCTCCCCACCCCCCACCCCGCTACCGTGAAAAATAAAAAGGAGCGGTGAGAGCCCGGATGCCCATAGTGAGTGGGGCGGACCGGAGAAGGTTTGACGCGCCGGGTACATGCACGAACGTCGCGTGCCCCGCCGTACACACGACATACGATGGAACGATACCGATCCAGCGGCACAGAGAGCCTCACTCGCTGCATGCATCAAGCCCCGTGGTCACGAGGTAGCTATATGCATACTGTGAATAAAACACATCGTGCCCTCGCCCCCACATTCCCCTTGCTGTTACAATTCCCCCCAAAACCCCCATTCGACCCTTTCAAGTCCCCCCCCCCCTTTGCCGGACG
>JAPYZI010003068.1:0-21814 GCA_030523105.1 Ophioninae sp. A BG-2022a | reverse complement strand
TTTTTTTAAGCCATTTTTCAACTGGACTTTCCGGGAAAACTATAAGAGATATCGATACGAATCCAACGCCATTATTTAAGTCAGGCAAAAACCTTTTCCAAACCCACCAATTGAAACCCCATAGCGCAGAAGGCGGCTGCTCTACGACCTTTTGAAATATCGTGATTTTTGAGATTTCGGGAAAACGGGCCTGGGAGGTCGAAAAAATTTTTTTTCCGTTTTTTAAGTATTACAAGGGTGTACTTGATCGGAAATTTCCCGCTGATAACGAATATGCCCGAGTCTTTCACAAAAGTACAAAATTAGACTCGGAAAATGCAAAAAAAAACGTTTCTAGAACAGAAACGCTTTTTTTGCTCGAATAGAAACCCATCGTGTACTTCGATAACATTCAAATCCAAAGAAAAAAAAATCAAAACGTCACGAACCGCGAATTTGAATAATGTTGCACTTTATTCAAACGTTTGTCCGTATTGAAGAAACAACAATGTGATCCTCTACTCTATATTACAAATCATTTACATACGTTTTTTATTTTTTTTTCTTTTTTCAATCTCAAGACAATCCAACGAAAACATTGTTTCGCTCTAAGTACAAATTTGATAAGGACGAGAATTTCTAATCCGCGCCACAAACATACCGATCGGTGCGACGTTATATAATTTAAATCATTTTGTCCCTATGTCACTCGATGTCTGTTTATTACGATTATCACTATTATTTTTAGAAGTAGAACTTCACTTCGATTTTGGCGGGAGATATTTTTTTCGCTATAAATTACTTTTAATTTCAATTTAATTTCATTGTAATTCCAGAATATACTCGAACAAACCCAAACAAACCCAAACAACCTTAATTTCCATTTCCATAAGTAATGAGATTGTTTGGGTTTGTTTAGGAATATTCTGAAAAGCTCGTGTCATAAATCCGCCTAATTCTAAGCGCCAGTTCAAGCGTCGAGGTTTACAAAAATGTTATTGAATTTTCAATATCTCTTGAATTTATTTTGAAAATTCAATTTTATTGAATTTTTCGTCGAACGTCAAAACCCCATAACTTATGGAAATAATAAAAAATTACCGCCGGCTAAATATCCCTAGTGGTGACTAATTAAAGTAATTTATGTCAAAACAAAAAAAAACATCTCCCGCTAAAATTGAGTCGAAACGCTACTTCTACATAATAACCTTATTTTTGTCTTCTGGTTTTTAAATAGTTACACGTGTCGTTTTTCGACGATCACATTTTTCATTTCTACTATCGCAACTGTGGATGCATACTTTTTTTTTTTTAATTTACGAACGCTGGTAACATCATGATTCGTTGATTATGGTTCTTCACGACGTTGTCTCTTTTAATTCCACATCTTCCTCGTTTTTGTTTGTTTTTTTTTTTTTCCTCGTTACGCAAACATTCGATCGTAAGCTTAATTGGTTCAAGAATTTTCAATATTGGTAAAACGGTTTCGAAAAAGCTTACGCGATACGAAAACGATTGAATATCAAAAAACAATTTCGTTTAAAAAAATAAGTTACTTCTCGATAATAGCGCGGAGGCCATAAAATCAGTACGCGGAGATTTGATTCGGTTGTTACGTAAAATTGGGACTTGAACCCAATATTGGCCGGAGAGTGTTGTTTTTTTTTTTTTTTTTGTTATAAATTACTTTAATCGACATTTTTAATTATTAAACCAAAACAAAACCGAAACGTTTATTATTTCCATAAGTTATGAGATTGTTTGGGTTTGTTTGGGTTTATTCTGGAAGGTTAATATCGTTGAATTTTCAATTTTTCGTCAAACCTTCAAAATCTCATAACTTATGGAAATAATTTCAAATGTCAGCGTCCGCAGGCTGAATATCACTAGTGATGACTGATTATAGTAATTTATGGCAATAAAAAAATAAACATCTCCCGCCAAAATTAAGTTGCAGACCAACTTCTGCATAATTACCGATAATTCGATAAAAACGTCAAGCTAAAAAAAAAGGACAGCCGCTCTCGTGATAAAATCACGTATACGATTTAAAAAGGCAGAACGTTCGTGGCTTCGCGCGTTTTCGTATTTACGACGGCAAGGACTAGGCGCGACAAGAACTCTTCGGTGCGTCGTATCCGGAAACGACGTTTATAGTTTTTTTTTTTTTCTTTACTTCTTCAACGATTGTTCCCCAATGATTGGCGAATTTGTTCGACGGTTATAGGAACGTTATGAAATTTGTTTTTTTTTCTTCTTCGTCGTTTGGCATAATTAATCGTGTTTACATATATCGTTTCTATATGTATATTGCACTTGGTTCGATTTTGGCGAAATCGCAGTGCTTTTAGTTTCGAGCGCGTTCGAAAAATCGTTTGTGTCGTAACCCAAACAAACAAAGTCATTAATTGCATTTGACGAATTAACGTTATTATGTTTATTTATATATAATTGCTTTTGGCGAATAAACATAATGTTTGGATCTGTTTGAGTTAGTAAACAAACCCAAACATTATTATCTTTATCCGTAAAATGTAATAATAATGTTTGGGTTTGTTCGGATTAATAAACAAACCGAAACAAAAGAAAATCGGCTCGCACGTTTTTCGTTCTTCGTTGAATTGGATTTATTTGGATTCGTTTGGGTTTGTTTCGGTTAATAAACAAACCCAAACAAATTCAACGCAACGAAGATTTCATGCGAGCCGATATTTTTTGCGTGATAATTTTTCGTTCGTCAAATGTCGTATGATTTTCTTCGTATCTTCTACGAAAACGATCAACACGTTGTTTAAACGTACTTTTCGAACGCACTTCCTGTTTTCGGCTTACTCGAATTCCGCGTGATATTTTCGGAGTGCCCGTAAGCTCGATTTTATAAATGGTAATTTTAGACTCTGCGATTTTAGATCCGGACGCTAATATTTTATCAGGCGTTAACGTTCTCTTTTCCCGTAGATCTAAAAATTAAAAAAAAAAAAAAGAGAAAAAACGAAAATTAATTTACACTATGCGACTCCGTCGTCGTTTAGTTCTTCAACAGCATTGGAATCACGATTCTTACACTAGCGTTGAGACTCGCGTTCATTCGTTAAGTTAAAACGCGTTTCGACGCTTTCGAAGCACATTTCTACACGACCGTCTGTACTTCCTCTATATCGATTGGACGCAATTATATCGTGGACTCGTCAAACTCCTTTTCTCGTATAACTATTTTCTTCCTAATCTCCAATCGAACGCGGAAGAAATTTCACATTCAAATATACAATTTTATCGGACTGAATTATCTCTGGATAAGTTACCGACCGATGGTAACAGGATTGCGCTCGAAGGACAGTTTAGAGTTTTCGAGCTTGAAATTAGGATCGTGCGGCGAGCGAGAGAATGGCGTGTTCTTGAGCAATCGCAGCCAATTCTTTTAGCCATTCGTCCATAACGACAGCGCACAAAACAACGTTTTGAACCGGACTGACATCCTTCGGTGATTCCCACGCCGTTTTCGGGTAATACCTGCGAGCACACGAATTTGTAATCCTAGAACCCGAACAAACCCAAACGAATGAATCTTTCAACCGGGATAAAAATTTAATCTCACCTGTAACCGGATCCATTATCCGTGACTTCCAAAAGTTCCTCTTTCATGCCAAACTTTTGAGCTAGAGAATTTCGGAAGCTCGCACCCGAATTTCCACCGGACCAGTCCAATACCTGACCCAATAAGCTTCTTCGTTTCGGTTCGCCTGTCGAAATCCCACGAACGAAACCCAAACAAACCCAAACATTATCGTGGCCAAAAACTAACTATAAGATGATACAATTTCTTTTTTTTTTGTTATCAAACTCGATACGTACATCGTTTGATCACTTGACCATGAAAAAGCAGCGTTGAAGAAAATTGGTAGAAATAAAATTACAACTGCGATGAGAAAATTACACTCGTAAATATAAATTACCTCTCGTGAACGGCTCGCTTGCGGAAACGTTCCGTTTAATCTGCGGCGATTGGGCCGCAGCTTCGAGAGCATTTTTCCTCGCGTTCACCAGCCTGTCTTCACGTCCGATCAGGAAAGTTCTCGCTTGTTCCATCAAGTGATCGATATCCTCGATATCCGACAAGTACTGATCGATCTTGTGTTTCAGGGAAGCTAAAACCTGATAGAGAACAGAAAATCACTTTTTTTTAAAGCTATGAATTTATAGATTAATTAAAGTAGGATTTCTGCAGACTATTCATGTAGAAAAGTATCGAAACGATAGAAATTTATGTATTATATTTCTATAAAAATTAAATTATATTGTATTTCTAAGATACGTCTAAAATATTTAATTCCATTACATCTGTAATAATTAAATAAATGTCTAAAATGGCTAAACAATGATTTTCCAAGATCTCGAATAAACGAGTAAAAATTAATGAATATTAAATAAGCTTATCCAAATAACCGGAAGTTGACTTTTTTTTTCACCGGTCGAAAAATTGCCTTGAGAAATTCCCACTTTCAACAATTACTCCGATATAATTATTGATCGAAAAGTGGAATTAAAATTTCACAGAAAAACTAAATATACGAAAATGAAAAATATATTAAAAAATCATGTAAGCCTTATATAATAAACCATGAAACTCCAATGAGGAAAATCTTTGCGCGTGAAGATACAACGAATAAAATCGATTATAATAATTCGTCGTTCGACTCACTTGGAGTAACGATTTGATGCTCGGTTGGAAAACCAGCGAGTGATTAAGTAGGAAAGATTGCAGAAGTGGCTGAGGATAAACGGCTAATCGACTGATGAGTCCGGTTAGATGAAGATTAACGTAAACATTGTTGCTGGTCATGCATTCCAATTTTCTCAGTAGGACATCAAGAAAAACTCCAACGTTGGGTTTCCCGTTGAACAAGTCTTGGCGATATGAAATTTGATTATTAGGATCGCAATTTGAATCCGTCGATTCGTCGAGTTCGCCGTTATCTCTGGTTGAATTATTGGCCCTATCGGGTACGTTTGAATCGGGAATAGCGTTTAACCGAGTTACGTCAGGATTGCTATCGTCGTGTTCGCTAGTGCGATCCTCGCTGTTTTCCGGAGTTGATTCGGAGGATCCTTTGAGGGCGAAACTTTCGTAGCCGCTGCTTTCACCAACGGACAACAAAGAGTTCATCCCAGTATCGTCGTTTTTCGTTTCAAATAGGGGGTTTCGTTTCTCCACTCGAGACTCGGCTCGACTGTGATTATCGTTTTCCCCGGGACTGTCCGATCGTGATTGAGCAGCGCGAAGATCTTCGCCCAGCAATTCAGCGATATCGGCATCGAGTTTGCCCTGTTCTTCAGCCGAAAGAGCATCGACGAAACGATTTTCCGTTTTCTCTTTATCCTCGGCTAATATCACGTCGAAAACTTCTTCAGCTTCGAGAAGAGACTTAATATTTTCGATTATATTTTCTTGCGCGGTGAACTCGCCGGTGGTTTCTTTGCCTCCGATCGACGAATCCGGTGAACCGGAAGTTACTTCGGTTTTCCCGTTCGTTCTCGAATCACCCGGAAAATTGGGTTGCTCTCGAGTCCATTCCGGACTTTCCTCGGTTGTTTTTCCGTCACGATTGAAAATCCCATCGTTGCTTTCTATTCGCCATAAATTGATCGGATCCACCGGTGTTGAACATTCCTCCATTGAATCCCCGTTTTTCCACTCGTTTGGCTCACCGTCGTAACGCGAAGACCAAACTGAGCACGCTACTTGACAAGCTATTATCTTTTGCCTCGCGTCGTAAAGATACGCGTGATAATTCCCGTACAAACTTTCCGTATGTCGCGCACCGTAATTGACCGGAAGTGAAGCGAACCCACTCGTGTTTTCTACGTTTAAATTGGGACTCGAAGTATTCGAGCTCCGTCTACGTCCACTTTTGGATGGTACATGTGGCAACGATTTTGAAACAGTCGCTTGATGATTAACCATAGTCGGAAGACAACAAGCTGGCGTCAGCGACAAAAACTTTTCAGCTCCGCGACCGAAAGGCTCCACTTCGCGCAGCCTTCGCCGCTGCGACAGCATCACGTGGGAACATGGCGTCAAAGAACCCAGACACAACTCCAACATCACATCTTCGCAATTCAGATCCACCAGGGTTTCGAACAAAGCCAGTGTGACGATACACAACTGCGAGTAAAAACGTTCACATTAGTCGTACGGTGAGATTGAAGAAAAGAAGAAAAAACTGTTCAGCCGCTTGGGCGTTAAAGAATTATTGAAAAACAGTGAAACTTCAGCGATAAACTTCCGAATTGCTGTTACCTCAGATCTGCTGAAATTTGGTAGAGACTTTCTTTTTGACGATACAAAGTAGCGTGTATAACGATTTTTGACGCATCGCGATAGTTTTGTTTTTTATCGAATTTTTAAAATTGCAATATTAACATGTGCGTGTATATCTATATCTACTAGCATCCACTCCTATCCCAACTCTAATAACGCTTTAAGGAGGTGAGCATTGTTTCTGGACATTTATTCTCAAACATTTGTTTTAAACCCAAACAATACTGATCGATGTTTTCAAGTGATATATCACGTTCCTAATAGGATTTTTTATTAGGAAAACACACGCCCATTTTCTTCTCTTAGACGGAAGATGTAAACGACAAAGTATTTGGGAAAGGCGAAGCCTTAAAAGCGCAAAAACTTCAGCATGTTACGAGTCTTGAGAAGCCTTAGGCGTGTTACGCTTTAAAGTAAGTCAGTGACGAGAAACAGCACGTATTACAGTAGAAGATTACAACTCTCAGGGAATTTGATTTCAAGTTATCGTAGGTTGAAAAAACGATAGAGTTTTTGAGGTTAGGATTATTTTTTTCACACTTGATTTTCTGGGATTTCCCCTCGATTATTTTTCTTATGAAAAGATATTTCGTTTAAATATCGTTGAAATCATGTTTTTCATTCCTTCATTTACGAATAATACGTACCCTCGATCTAGATGATATCCTTTGAATAAGACTGTCAAGAATCCGGCACAAATCGTAATTATCCTCGATGAGAAATCTGACGAGTGATCGCAGTAGTCCAGGATCGCTTACGGAACGTAGAAAGAGATCGAAATACGCCGTAGCAGAAACCAGCTCTTCAACCGTCGTCTGAATAACGAATTTTACTTTCGTAAGCATTAACAACGTCAAAGTGTATTATTCGTTCGATTCTAAAAGCTACGAATTTTCAACATCGGGACGAACGAAACAATAAAAAAAAAGCTAAATTCAAGCGGCAAACGAAACGATACATACCGTTATAGACAAAAGCTGCTATCAAGACTACATGAAATTATTGGTGATAAATTAATCAACCGGTACTGGTTCCCGAACAACGGCACTTCTTCGCAGTGACACATTCTAGGTTAATATTTCACGATTTGTTAAATTATCGTAATTAAACAGGAATGCATACCACACCTACATTCGTACGAAATTAAGGGCATGACGAACAACGGCTCCGTCCACTTCGAAATTTTGAAACAACTATTCTCGAAAACGGCTGAACAATCGGTACGAAATTTGTTGTGTGCATTCAAGACGATAGCACCGAACATCCCCCGGGCGCCATTTCCGATGAAAAAGTTTCATTATTGAGAAATCGCGGTTTTAAACCTTTCGACTATATCTCTCTCGCACTCGTGTGTCACGTGGTAATGTTCGTCATGCCCTTAAAGCAGGATTCTACTTTGAAACTGAAAAAATCGATTAACTTCTTTTTTACATTTTTCAAAAAGAAAAGTACTGTACCGAACGTTACGAAATTTTAACCTCGTATTCTGTACACCCGTAGCAAACGACTGAATCAGAATGATTAGAAAATTTTTGATTATTACTATTTTTATTGACAAAAAGCAGTGAAAAAACGTGCAATATTTTTGCTTCCTTTTTCATTCGCCGCTGTTTTGTTACTTTTGAGTGGATATTAAAAATTCTAGTTCGGTCGTTTGCTAATGATACGTCCAGCCTAAAAATTGAAAGTTAGTGTGTTTCGAATGGACTATTGTAAGAAATTACAACAGCGGCGTAATTTTATTTAAAAATTCATAAAAATAGTGGTTATATCCGCTATTATTAATAATCAATATATTATTAATTATAATTCCATTATTATACTTTTATAATTGAATAATACACTTAAAAAAATCATTTTTCAAGAACCCAAAATAGAATCCTGACTTAACGTTTCTGACATGATAATTACGAAAATAAGGACACGAAGGATTTGCAAAATTGAGTGTTAAATAAACCTCATGCTGGTTCGTCGCGACGTTGGCTCAAGGCTTGATAAAACTCGTTAAAAGAAACGTGAAAACAAGGCTCGCGAACTCCGTACAAGGAAACAGTGGCGTTAGTCTGGATTTGTGCTGAAAATTTTTCGAGATGTTTTTTGTTTGTTTGTTTAAAACGTTTTCTTTCATGTGCACATACTAACCCGATTGTCCGGTGCATCTAGCTGATCTAGTGTCAAGCCGAGGGAGTCCTACGAGCGCAAATAAGGAGTCACCAGACAGCCACCGACAACCACAAGCCATATCGTCAATGTATCAATACTTTACAATTCACATTACGATTAACACAATGATTATTTATGTCCTTTGTTTCCGTGTTATTTACGTTACCGGATCAATGCCGGATCAATATCGGATCACCGGAAAAAACACAAAAAAAAACGAGATTTCGTTCGTTTTAAAAGTTTGGTTTGATTTTCGAATATTGTTTCTTTTTTTTAATCGAGCGAGTCATTTAAAAAAACAAGGTAATTATGCAGAAGTGGGGCTCCAAGTCAATTTTAGCGGGAATTGTTTTTTTTTTGTTGCCATAAAATACTTCAATTAGTCATCACTAGTGATAGTCGGCGGAGGCTGACATTTTTTATTGTTTTCATGAGGTTTTGAAGGTTTGGCCAAAAATTGCAATAAAATAACGCGTTTTTGTATATTTAAAATTTTCAAACCCAAACCAAACCCAAACAATCTCATAACTTATGGAAATAATTAAGGTTGTTTGGGTACGTTTGGGTTTGAAAATAAAAAATGTCAGCCTCCGCCGGCTAAACATCACTCATCATTGCAAAAACGAGGAAATCACGGTTGCAAGAAAATCACGTTTTATCAAATTATAGAGCGTTCCACAATCATATCCGGTCGTAGAAGCGAACGAAAATGCCAGACTATTGGACAGACCGAATTGGACGCGCCTCAGTTATCACTGAAAATATTTAGAGGAAGAGAAGAAAGAAAGAAAAAAAAAAAAGAACACGAGAGAAACGGCATTGAAGACTGACATTTCTCATTATCTTGACTGCATTGGCCTGCGGTCGTCGTCGATTATTTCTATGGATAAAGCTGCCTGGATTGCCCCGATAAATTGAGAGTTCACGTCAGTACCCAACGCGAAGGTATCGAACGATTATTTCTTCTTTTTTTTTTATTGAAAATATCGAGCGATCATTTCTTCTTTTTTTTAATTCAAGAAATCGAACTTTCTTCTCTTATTTTTTCCTTTTCTTTATTTAAGTTATATCGTTAATGAAATTTGCCAATTTTTGTAACCGTCTTGATTAAGACAGCTTCGCAACGTGAAAGCAAAAACTCGCAGTTTTCTTTTTCTTTTTTTAAATTGAAATAAAAAAATAGTTTTTTTGTCGTTGATTCGATGGATAATCGTCGATACATCAAAATTTCTACCAAAGTGTAAGCGAGCCACGAGACTTCCTTAAAAAAAAAAACGTAAAAGCAGAAATATCAGCGTAAAAAAGAAACGTGTGCTCGTGCACTCCGGAAAGGAAGCGTGTACGATCAACGAGACTGCAACCAAACACCGTAGACGCAACGCAGTCAAAACAAATAAGAGAAGACAAAAAAAAACAAATAAAAGCCCACAATATCGCGAATCGCGTTTTTTTTTTTTTAATTTCCTTTCAGTTACGCTTTATAACGTCGTAAAAAATGTTATAACCTCAAAACTAGCGTACCTGAAGTAACGCGGGTCCCATAACGGGCACGAGGAAACCCTGATACAGAAATTCGAGCAGTTGCTTCTGTATCAATGGATGGGCAACTTGAGCCACCGCGTTGCAAAACTCGAGGGAATCCATCAGCTGAGTTAACTCGGGAATGTCGTTTACGTCGTCAGGTGTTAAGCGATGCCAATCGTCGCTCTCTATCGAAAGTTTTCGAGGAAGAACCGAGTATAAACCGCTAAGACCAGTCGCCAATACCTGGATGAAAAAATAAAAGCGAAAATGAGAATATGTTTTTAGGCTTTCAGTTTTACGTTATTAACATTTTTTTTTTTTCGTTTTTCTTTTTTCATATTCAGTTCTGGGTTATTTTTATTTTAGATTATTTTTATTATATTTTTAATTTTAGTTTTAGGTTATTTTTATATTTGTTTCATTTCTAATTATAGATTATTTTTATTTTATTTTTATTTCTACTTTTCGGTTGTTTTTAGTTTTAGGTTGTTTTTTTTTGTTTATTTTGGTTTAAAAAAAAAGAACGAGAATTATGAAGGTTGCATTATCGAACGAGCAACTGGATTTTCATTACTCCCTCAGCCTACTTGCATACGTAATACGAGCGATAAATACTCGAAGCACGTAAACTGGAACGTAAATTACTGTTTTGAGAATAACAAAACGAAAACTACGAGTTCTGAGTCATGACCGATTACGACAGTAGATTGGAGGCTTTATCGAGGCTAGAAAAAAAAAACGTGCGTAAAGGCAGAATACCAAAGATTCCAAAAAGTGGAATTTAATTTTACGATTCAAAGCTTCATAAACGAAAAATTGAATAATTTGATTTCTTCTCAAGCATTTTCAAGGTGAGAAGAAATTTTAATTTTTCTTCGAAGCTTTCAGTTCGCTCCTGAAAAAGTTTGGACTTTATCAGTCCACCGGAGCAACGATAATCCGTATTGGAAAATTGATAACGCGACTACGACTCGTTTCGGGCCCAATTTTTTTCTTCATCGAATAAAATCGCAATTTTCGCGGCCACGAATAAATGTATCGCGAAACGTGCGATTCAAGGAACATGAAATAACAGAGTTAGAAGCATGCGAAAAATAATAACTATGCGGCGAGTGGCGTGTGAAATATAAAAAAAAAAAGACGCCGTTGCGTGCGATGTTTATGCGAGTCACGTGGTCTCTCGCGAGCAATTTCCCGTGACGAAAAAATAAGGCTTATCCGAACGAGTATTACGAGCTTCCTCGGACTGTGAATAACGAGGGCATTCAATTGTGTGTATGTGTTTTTTTTTCTTTTTTCGGAGTCGAAGTTATCTTCTTCTTGAATAATGGTTTTCTTCCGATCGAGTCGAATCCGTTTTTCATCGAAATTTGCTCACCGGGCAAACGTTGGAAGAATCAGCAATGTACACTCCCAAATCGTCGTTTTTCTTTGACAACGACATACACAGGAGCATTGCGTCTCGCGCTTGTTGACCCAATGGACCTTCTCGATGGATGTGAGGTATAAGTAACGTGAAGATGATGAATCTTGATAGAAAAAATCAAAAAGAAATGATCAGTTAGTTTGGTTTACATGATTTCACAAAAGTTTGAAGGTTTTGAGAAAGAAGAAAAAGAAGTTTTTTTTTTATAAGTAATAAAATGTGAGAATTGATTCAACGTACTTATTCGGCCCATTTGTATTGGGCTGGAAGAACAAATCGAGGAGAGATATGTTTTGCATAATAGCGACGCATAACTGATTGAGCAACGAGATGAGCTTCTTCTCGACGTCGTGTTCGAGTATGTCGTTCGCGCAAGCCTCCAAAAATCGAAGGATCGGTCTCGCCACTGGTTCGTGAGCTAGCAACGTACTACTGTGCGAAACCAGGAGTTCGTGAAACTTTAGTTGCTTGTGACGCAAAACTGTTGTGTACCTGTTAAGAAAACGAATGAATATCTAATTATTCTTGAGTTCAATAAATAAATGTAACAAAATATTTATTTAAGGCAATACTAGCTGATTTCCTAGTCAACAGTATTTCTATAATTGTTTGAGTTCGAAAATAGAAATATTTCAAGACATATATAATCAATTTTCTTTATAACAATAATAAGTTAATGAATATTGGACGACGAACCGGTTACCTTCCAGCGTTTGTACTCAGTTCGAAAAGAGCGTCCAGTAAGTTTTCGCTCAACAGATATTCCAAACACGGCGAATGCGTCGGAGCTGAATTTTTGTGATGCTGCGAGCTCGTAGAGTTTCGGAGTTCCAGCAGCAAGAGCGTTACCATTTGATCTACGTGATTGACGACGCAGCGAACTTCGTCGTGCGTCGGTCCGCTATTGGGTGGCTGTGAATCAAAGACAAACGAATCAATCATCCGGGCGATCGGAGCCTCGTAAATCATAGTGAAGAATAGTGACTCCCTCTTGCTTCTCTTTACCCTCGTTTTCTGAATGATCTCGTGCGTCTGTTGCCAGTGTTTGCAAAAACTGTCGTAACACGCCGTTGGATCGGCATCTTTCGGCGGGGAATCCCTGGACGGTTGTTTGCTGAAGCTCGCCCTTAACGGGCTGCTCCTTAGCCAGCTCATTCTTCAATCTCGTCGCCGATGATTTCAGCAACGACGATTTTTCTTCAACAAAGCCCTATAGACGATCCTTCCTCGAGCGCGCCAATGTTTGGGCGTCTGAGGAACGAGAATATTTGCAGGATTTAAACGTTGATAGAATTGGAAATCATAGACGGCTTGTTTGGGTTTGTTTTCGTTTGTTCGGGTTGTTAACTTTTGACGCGAAATTAAAACAAACTTCAACATCAAGTGAAACATTTACAATTCACAAGTTTTCAAGCGGAATGAACTTTGACGCCAACTCGACTGCTTTCATGCATTCTCATTAGAAATTGAATATAATTTGTAAAAAAGAAAATAAAAACGTTTTTAGTAGTAAGGTGAAAATATTAGACTAAAAAGATCGCCTCTTAACAATACGACGTTCGTTTGGGTTAAAGTGTACGACGAGAAAAGGTATTTAAGGTTATAACAATAATTCGAGCAATTTGGAATTAAATATGATCGATAATATTTATAAACCTATGATCTAGTCGAGCCGACATCGAACGTTCCCTGTGCAATCGTATCGGGTTACCTGGAAAGCCACACAGCCTCTGATCGACGGAGTTTAAAAAAAAAAAAAAAGATGGATCCTTGAACCGGTATAATTAGTTACAGTGGGATAGGATGAATTATGGCTAGTTGAGAAGAAAAGTTAAACCATCCAGATTTCGTATTTGTTTCGGAAATAACGAAAAATCGAGTATTTCTGAATTTTCGACAAAAATTGACATCGATAAAAGCGCCACCTGTCAGTTTTCCGCGGGACCGATATCGCGTTATATTTTTCAAAGTCCCGAACGCGTCGTGCAGGGAGAGAAAGAAAAAAGATGAAAATAACAAACGACGTTAATTAATTAACGATGCAAATTCATTGAATCGCCGTATGAAAAGAGATGCTGAATACGCAACGCGCTCGAGCTCATCCGAAACGCGGCGGTAATGGAGTTAATTATAACCTCGGTGTAGATCCGGCGCATCCCAGCGCGCCTGTCCTCTATCTTTCATCGTCTATATCCACTTTTGACGTTTCGAAAAAGTAGGAAAAAAAAAACAAATGCAAACGCCAGAGTGAAAGTGCGTTAACACTTGTCTCCAAAAATACACGCGCTTCCTCAAGGCGACAGGAATAAATCGCGGCTATATTTAAAAATCGACCGCGAATAGCTGCCGCTGTTTTCACTCGGAGAAAACGTGTACGGGGAACGAACAAAAAGATTATTCCCACGGAGGTGCGAATGGCGGAATCCCAGCGTTGTTTTTTTTTCATGTCTTTTTTTTTCATCGCACGATAAGGATAAGTACAATCCAATTATGAAAACATTTGCCTTTTCATTGCGTTCGAAATTGTTTCCGGTGCGTGAAAAGTTCGCACGTTAGCGCGCAGGATGCGCGGCACGCGTCTCGTGACAAAAAGTAAAAGGAAACTGTATACGCGGATGTAACGCGTATCTGAGAACAAAATGCAAGCGCACTTGTGTGTGCATACGTTTGTACGTGTTCAGAACGCGAAGCCGCGAGTTCTGTTACACATGGGTAAGGATCAAAAGAGAGTGCGTCAAAGAGGTTTACGTACCCGTGAAGCGAAGATCCGTTTGTCAAGAGCGCCGAGCGTCCCACTTGTCGAAACGATGATATATCGCCCACTGCTTCACCGCGAGTACCACCTACGCGATAACAACACCGCATATTATGATTATCGTGAGTGTACGAACAATAGATCGCGAATCGAAAGGAAGGAAAAAAACAAATGCACTATCGTCGATTGTTCCCACGGAAATTCGTTTCACGGGCTGCATGGATGAACGTTACACGTCACCGGGTTTTGTGTTATTCTCGCCGAGATTAACCGAATCGATCAGTCAAAAGTCATCCATCACGAAATGACAGTTGACACGGATGTTACGACAAAAAAAGTGTGTGTTTTCTTTTTTGGGCGCGCCGATTATTTTTATATTTCATGAGAATCCTTAGCGGAGATTTTTTCGGTCCAAAGGTCAACCGCTCTCGAGATTCTCCGCGGTCGTAACACCTTATCGCGTCTAGCAACAACGTCACGTTCGAGAGATAGGTTCGAAGAACTACACAAAACAGCGTGGAACGCGAACGACGCAACGAACTATCCGAGACTGCCCGAGACGACGGACGCAGTGGAACTGAGAAAAAAAAAACAAAATGCGCGTTCTCACGCGTACGCCCCAGGCGAATTCGGGAATCGACCCGCAGATGGCGCACCGACACGGTCGGAATTTTCTAACGGCACAATGCTGCGTGAACTCGCGATTTCGGAACGAATGACTTTCGAAACGAATTAATGCGGGAGTCGCGATGACCTTCACGGATATCACGCGAGATATTTACCGAAATTCCAAAAAAGCCGTTTCGGACATCGGGATTTACGTTATCGAGCGTGATAATGTAACTTTCTGCTTTATCCAAACTCGATAAGTTTGGTTACCACATTTCCTATCGTTTTCAACCGGTTTCTTCGAGTAAGATATGTTAATGAACCAGAAATACAAGAATGGGAGAAAGATATTGAATCGCTTCTCTGCCAAGTACAATCCCGAGGTCAAATACAATAACAAATGTTATGAACCGTTTCGTTACGATTTTGTTCAATAAATATAGAAACTTTATTCTCACCTTCATAATTTGTAATATATCGCTCATATATTCTCACTTCCGGTATTTCGATCACGCACAAGGTCGATGGTCGCGTTCGTCAACGCGAAGGGATAAGAACGTGCGAGTGATGAATAACTCGGATCAACAACTACCGATTTTTCGTAGTACAACTTCGGAGATTAACAATGAATTATTATTAATTAATAAGAATGATAAATTATTAATTAATAACAATTCCCGATTGTTAATTCATAACAATTATCAATAATCAACTGATAAAAATTGTCGATTAATGACAATTGATCAATAGTTGACTTCTCGAACTTCTTTTAAATATATTTATCAAACCGAGAGTTTTTCTCTCGATTCCGATGCGAGATTTTTCCTCAAACTTGGATCGAAAAATATTTCGAAAAAAAAAAAAACAATGTTTTTTCTTCAATCTTGGACTAGAAGCGTTTCAGGATTTTGACAATCTTGTTGTAGAGCAGAATCCTCGCGTCTCTGCCCCACAGATAATCGATGTGGTTGAATTTCGAGTACTCGATTTTGTGCTTTTCGATTACGTTCGGGAGCGCCTCGGATAACCTTTCCACGTCCTGTAAGGTTTAACGAAGAGTTATCAAAACTTTTGTAAATCTCGTGAATTATTATAAAGTATCGATCGACTCACGTTAGGATGATTCAGGAAATCGTTATCACTGTAAAATATGGCGACGGGGACTTTGACTTTTTCCAGTAGATACGAGGGGGGTTCGGTCGTTCCGTAAATATTCATATTTTTCGCTAACCCGTAATCAAAATTTCGAAACATTCCTGAAACGAAAAAGCAAAAGTAAACAAATTATTGTAATTGCTTAAACGTTGAAAGGAGAAAGGATTTAAAAAAATGAAGTATTTACCCGATTGGATCGATTGACTATAATGAATAATTTGTTTGGCGGAAGCACCGGCCGGAAAATGGCCGAATATAATTGGTAGCATTGATTTTTCGAGTTGATCGCTTCCGAACCCAGCAACGAGATAAAACCAACAGGCGCAAAAGCTTTTGGCGAACGTATCGGGTACGTTTCTCATAAGGGTGCCAAGAGCGTAGGCCTGCAACTTGTTACGTGGAAACCATTGGTTTATGTTGCAGTACGACTGTGCCCACTGAAACATGCTAATAATGAATATCAAGTGAAGCATACAGAGAGAAAGTGAGGGAGACAAACCCAAACATATATTCTTATCGATTTATAACGTTTTACTATTTCTTCATTTATTTTTCACTAAAAATTCGATAATCGTTGATTAATTAATCACCTTCATAACTACGTGAAGTGGAACGACACACTTCAGTAGCGGACTCCGTTGATTCGAGAGAAAGGCAATTGGGGCAAGGCACACCATTCCTCTGACTTTCCCGTTGTATTCGGGACGCTCGCTCGCCATCACGAAAAAAGCCGTTGTTCCTTGACTATAGCCAACGTAAAGGAGACTCGTCTGGCCGGTGTAATCAAGGATATAATCTATCATCGCTGGCACATCGTACAGTCCCATCTCGTGCCAGCTGTGGTCAAACATACGACGCTGCGATGAAAAGTTATCTTATACGAAGACTCGATGAGTACAAGAAATATCTGCGAACCGCTGGGTTCCCTTGGAATGTTCAATTTAATAGCAGCGTCAAATTTTGTCTTAAATCTTCAGTTTTTATACGATATCGTAATAAACCCTGATGTTTTATTTTCTTATGTCAGATTTGGTAACATCGTTTCGCTCACATTAGGTTTGTTTGGGTTAGTCAAATTCGTTCCGTCAATATTACGTTTGAACATCTACCGATAAAACATTATCAAAGTTCCGTCCTCACCTAAAGTCCCAAAACTCCTTGTCTTTGGTCGTGTATTTCTTGTGATACTGGGAGTATCTGTTGCCCCTAGCGTTTCCGAGCCAAACGTCGTATCCATTTTCGCAGAGGGTGTAAGCTGAAAAAATTGAGTGCCGTTATTAAACCAAACGAAGCAAACTTGCAGATTAGCGGAGGAAAAAAAAATGAAGGGCGAAATTACCGAGAGCTCTGCCGGGTCCGAGAAGTATCCAATCTGCGGAACTGGACAGTAATCCGTGATGAATGAGAACGGCAGGCTTCTGGGATTTGACTTTGTTCTCGACGGAGAGCGACGGCAATATTTCCAGCGACTTGTCGTATTCCTGGTTGATCCTTTCGTCATTGTTGTTGCAACATACATCTTTGATACAAGCCTGCTTATCTTGATCGGGCGCTATCACTCGATGAACCTCCAAACGATAGCCATCGTCCGTCCAAATATAATGAGTTTCCGAATTATATTTGTGCAAGCTAATGAGTTCCGGCTGAAATACGAAATATCAAAGTTTTCATCGTTGCGACACCAAACTTTGGTTTATCGAAGTGCTTGACAATGATAATGATGATAATAGACGTAAAGTCAGGGATTATCGAAAGAATCCAATTCTTTTTTTTTGGTTTCTGGCATTTGGCCTGTTACGATAATTTATGAGGTTAGAGTTCGTAAACAAGGTTAACTTTGACCATTTTTTGTCCCGGATAATCGATAGTCCGTTTATCTCTATGGCTTTTCTTCAAGCATTTTCATAACGATACAAATTTTGCTTTTGTTTGACCTTCACCAATCATTAAATCGTTATTTATTCGTTTCAAGCAAAGTTTTATATCGATCTTTCGATCGAAGCTGGAATTATTGGTTTCGGCCATTTTGTTTCTTCAAACTTGCATCATTTGACTACAAATCAACGTTTTCGATTTCCCGGAGTTTTTCGAAGGCACATTTTATCGAAAACGGAAATTGATTTTAGGTTATATTCTTTGAATCACCGATATATCAAAACCTTAATCTTACCTTAATTCTATCTTGTCACAGCGGGAATAATTTCATAACGTTTCATCACAATTTAGCACGCTTTCGAAACATCCGGATCTCTCGATTTATGGAGAAACGAGAAGAGATGGACGAGAAAATAAAATGGACTTGGACGGTCGAGCGTGTATTCACTTCCGAGAAATTTCACAATGTTTCATTGTTCACTGCTATCCTACTTTTCTATGCCGCTTTATTCGAATATACCGCAACGTATATGCGTTGCTGATAAGCTTCGCGCTCGCCGCGAACGATTGCGCAGTTCTCGACGAAAACAATGAGTAAAGCTATTGAATAGAAGTCACGAAGCGGTTTGCGGGCATAAAGGACAGAGCTATGCCGTGCATAAACACGAGTTCTCGTAAATAGGCTCGAAATGTTTACATATTTCATATAAGTTGTTTTGCTTTACTACGAGCAGAAAAATAAAGTGTTTCCGGTTTGTTTTTTTACGGCAAATTACGTAACAAAGTAATCCTTTCGCGATAAATAATATTATTCTCGAAAAAAAACCATCTCTGCCCTCTTCAGGCGATGCCGATTTTTTCAATGTTATTAGGATTATTAGGATTGTTTTGATAGGATGAAGGAAAAATCATAAATTGTAATTATTAAATAAAAATATTAATAATAAATATTGAATAATAAATTAAACAATCCCAAACATATTGAATAAATAATAAATATTTATGGATTAAAGAATAAATAGTTTGTATTTTGGGGCAAAATACAAACGATTTATTCAACGAAAAATGTGGAACATTCCGTTGGTGAAATTAGTCGCCACCTGGTGATCAATTTCGTCAGCTAGGCGAAACACCGAGAGCGCCGTTTACGCTTGAAAATTTAATCGGAAAATTACTAACGCTTCGACTGCTCGCGCTATCGATTCTCATTCCAAGCATTGCGATTTATATCAAGAAGCGTAGTATTTCTAGCGATGCGAGAGATACGCACAGTCGAGCATCTCGATTGGACCGCGAAATAAAATTTGTCGTTTCAAGTTCAACCGTGGAGAAACGGAATTCCAAGCTGCGTCTCGTTTGGCTGGGAAGTCACGTGACGCGTTTTCACTTTCTTTCCCCTCTAAGCGAAAGTCACGTGAGGTAGGCCCGAGGCGCGATTACGTCGAGACGTTTTCACATTATTGTCGGTTACGGGTGACCTGAACGTTTGTTCGCTCTTAATCGCACGAGCGAGAATATTAATGGGCTTTATTATTGTTCAAACACAGTCACGCGTCACGAGAGGGAAGCCATTCGTCTTTAAACTTCTCCGTGCAAATGCGTTTTTTCAATTCCAGGAAAAAGATGACGCGCAAAAGTAAAAAATTATTATGCCGAACGTTCGATCACGTTCCAAATACAAATTGAACGGAAAAATGATTTTCGGTTGGTGTGTTTGTCAGAGTTCTGTACGCTCGAATATTTTTGTTTACATCAATACGTCACGGACGCGTTCTCGATCTTTCCATGGCGCCATTTTCGAACAGGTATTGAGAATTTCGATTCGCGCTATCGAATTCCCCGAACCGAAAGAAAAAAACAATTTTTTCGCACGCGTCTCAAAATGTGTGCGAATTGTCTCGAGGCAGGAACGATTACCTTATGACCTATGAATTGCTGACGCGCACGTGTGACATTGAGAACAACGCGAGTAACTCTCTATCGATCTGGAGACGCACGCGCAGGCATCGAAACGTGAGACGCACGTGTTTGGCTATAATCACGTTGAGTCATGGTCGTCTGTATCAGGATAGCAAATATATCGCGAAATAATCGCGAATAAACGTCAAAACGACCGCTGGTTTTTTGTTGTTTGGTTATTCAATGAAGGTCGATGAAAATTCACAAAAAATGTTTACCCACCGTTGTCATATGAACGTCATCATCCTTGGCAAATGTGTTCATTTCACGAGCAGCTTTAGCACGCACTATTGTACCGTCTTTTCTTACGAGAATCTTTTGAGGAAATGATTGGCGGAAGCAAGAGTTCACGAATTTTGTTCTAAACGTCTTTTTTTTTACTTTCTAGCGCTTCCCCGCGCATGCGATACTATTTCAACGCGTTTCCGACTTATCGGCCGAATACTCGGTCCGTCTCGCTTACACGCTCAGCCCCGATGCTTCGTTGTTATTCGGGTTAGGCCGAATGTGCGCAGCTATTGCCTTCGAGCTTTCAGCTTCGAGACTATGACACATCGGTCAATTAGCGCTTGCGCTGCACACTGTTATTACACGGCCTTGCCAATTACCGATGTCAAATACATCAGCGGAAAGCTAATCGAAATAAAACATTATGCGTCACGCGAACTCTGAATGTCACCCGGCTTTTCCGCACTTTTCACCAAAAACGTCCTACGAAAAAAAGCATTTCGATTTTCAAAAGGCTAGGCAAAAAAGAAACCCAAACAAACCGAATGTTTAGGGCAATGAGGAATTATCAGTATATTGAAGTTTGTTCGTGATGGTGAACGATGATAGGAGATTGTCGCGTGCGTCACTTTCGGAGGACTGACTGGAACTTCGCGGTGAAATCGACTCCGCCTGTGGAGCGGGCATAACTGTTGGCAGCGAAGGCGGCGGGAGGGGGCGGGGTAGCGAAGGGCTAAACGGCGCGCGCACGTTACTCCGTCTCTCTCGCTCGCTGGGAGTGGCGCGAGGATCTCTTGCGCTTCCTTCATTTTTTCCAAGTTAATAGAAATGGCATATTTACGGGAGAAAAAATATCTCGACTAATGCAACGATCGACTTTGAGACGATCGTTATTTTAGTACTTTGCAGCGTTGATGAGATTCAAACTATTATGACGAATGGTGGTAAAAAAAGAAAATTTTAAAAGTGCTGCCCCCGACTAAACAGGCTGACCATTTTTGTTTTAATATTTTAATATGTATTAAATATATTATTATTAATATTTAATCAAGTTTTTTAAGCGTGGATTTTTGAAAGGTGTTTTTTGACTGCATTCCTATGATATATATATAGATATATATATATATATATAGCTACAGCTTAGTTCTGCGTAAGCGCGTGTGCGTTATCGCGCTTTCTTCTTTGTGCGGATGTTCGCCTAGTCCACGCAAGATGCTAGCGACGCGGTAGGAGTGGGGGTATCGGTTGGAGCGATCGATACAGATATACTCATACGAGCTAAAAAATTCAACTTTAAAATTCGATTTCTCGAAAACTATGCGGTCGCGCAAAAAATCCTTTTACGAGATGTCCTTATATACCGAATGGATGGTTTATGTAAAATTTCATTGACACGACAGGTTCAAAATTGATTATTTTTTAAATCTTTGAGAAGCGCGGAGCTCTCATTTTTCATTATTAAGAGAAAATAAATTCCCAACCGTGCTCCAAACGTTTCTATTGCCCAAATGGGTATTTTTTCGGACAATAAACGTTCGTGAGCATCAGACGACATTTGACGCTTTTTGCACAAAGCATCTTTTTTGCATTTTCCCGGTCTAATTTTACACTTTCGGCAAAAACTCGGGCATATTCGTAATCGGCGGGAAATTTCCGATCGAATACACCCTTTTAATACTTCAAAAACGGAAAAAAAATTTTTTCGACCTCCCAGGCCCGTTTGGCCGAAATCTCAAAAATCACGATATTTCAAAGGGCCGTAGAGCAGGCGCCTTTTATGCTATGGGGTTTCAATTGGTGAGTTTGGAAAAGGTTTTTGCCT